>CM036616.1:52951681-53146594 GCA_020745705.1 Hemiprocne comata
CACGATCAAACCACTCAGCTTCAAGAGTGAGTATAAACGCCAACTCAAGTCAAGGGACCACAGCTCCAGCGGCTCTGAACGAGTGTAATTCCACCAAAAAACACTGGCATTGTGTCAGTTTATACATGTTGACCCCGCAGGCTTGGCTCAGTTAAAAGATGGATGTGGGCACTTTCAGAGAGCAGCCCTGCAGCATGTGTGGCGAGTGAGTTGATAGAGAATTCCCTGATACAGAAAGACATCTTGGAAAATGTGCTTGAATTGTGTTACTAATGAAAGTCATTCTGCGTGGGAGGCAATCTCTGTCTGAGCCCCACATTCACTTCTGAGCATAGGCCGTGTTTTTATGTAACTTTTATGACTGTTCTGAGGGAGATGTGTTTCAAATGTGCATTTTCTCTGTTGCTCCTCAGGAGACGGGTACCTGTGCATGCGTATTCCTTGCTCTGAAATGGCGTTTCATGGCCTTGTATGACCTACACCTTGTATGAGAGGGTGTAGGGGAGGAAAAGTTGTTCTTGTTGGGATCGTGTGTATGTACAGCAGGCAGGCTCGACAGCACATCTTTTTTTTCATGTGTTATGAGATCCAGGTACCAGGAATACCTTAAAGACTTGTTAACACCACTGGTCTGGAGCCTGCAGGCACTGGCAGGGTTGGAAGGGAACGCAGATCTTCCTGGCACATAGCAGGATCTAAACTTCTTCACGCTGTTTGAAAAGCAGGGCTCTGATGGCATGCAGGTCAGTAAAGATTTCCATCTGTCCCCTGCAGAAACTGTGTTAGACCCTTGGTTCTGGAGAAATCTCAGCTGGGTCATTGCATTTCTCAAGCTCTTCTGAGTTCTCCCTGCAGTTTCATGGGGAAAATCCTGTTTCAGTTGCCTATGGGATTTTTCAGGCTCCTTTGTTGTCTGTGCTGTTACGCTGCTGTTTTTTCTGGCGCCATGGTTAAGGTTGACTCTACCTCTCCTTGAATTTCTCTCAAAAATTTCCTGCCCAGCTTTCAGGAGCAGCCAGCCTTACAACATCCATCACTGAACTTTACCTTCTAGGGCCTGCACACCTATCCTTTGTTTCAAAGCTCCTGGAATAGAGCTGTGCTCCGTACAGTTTGTGAGGTGGCACGTAGCACATGAGGTTTATTGCCCTGTGGTTGCACTGACTTCACCATCAGAGCACATCACTGCACACTCCCATGAACAAGATGGTCAGGAGATACCAGCCTGAACGATTTTTCTTCTTTCTTTTCCCTTCTTCCTCTGTGCTAGCGTAGGGCTCGTGCGTGCCCATGCTGTGATCCAGCAGAAGCTTCATAATGTGCCCCACCAGAACCACCTTTAGATAAACAAAGCATCCTGAGGAAATTCCACGGAAACAGGCTAATTGGCTAGTTCTCACCTCCTGCTTTTCAGACAGAACTGCTGCAGCCCCACAGCAGTAAATGAAGTGGCTGCCTGCCACTCCTCTCACTCATCCGAAGGTGCTCTTCCCTCTGCTTGCCAATCAATCTGAAATGTGTTAATTCATTGCAAGAACAGCGAGGACTGCTGTACTCAGCAGCAGTACTGCCACAGAACTGCCAAATATCACCGGTTCATTTTAAGAGGCTGAATGACACATGACACTTGATCTACCAAATTCAACCAGAAATCCCAGAGTTCCATGAAGAGAGCCCAGAATGCACGAGGCCCAGCAACAAATGGGCGTGTTGCTGCATGCATGTGTCCCAGTTTCAGCTGGGATGGTTTTGGGTGGGGAAGAACTGATTTTCTTCTTAGGAGCTAGAATAGCACTAGGTTTTGGTGTTTGTGTGAGATTTGGAATGAGAAGACTCTTGATACTACGCCGATGTTTTCAGTTGTTGCTGTGAAATCAAGAACCCCCCCGTGCTTTGGGAGCATAACCAGTACAACAGATCCCAACTGGCCTATGGAATAGTCCATATCATGCAACTGTCATGCTCAGCATACAGATGACAGCTGGCTGGGAAACCCCTCTCTTGCTCTTCCAGGATTGTGGTTTCAGGAACTCTCTCCTTCAGGATTGCTAGCTGGGAATGAGATGGGCCTTGGTTGGTGGGTGGTGAGCAATTGCATTGTGCACCACTCATTTCTATATGCTCTATTATTGTCATTGTTGTTGCTATTACTTAACTTACTATTAGAATAATTATTTTGTTTTATTTCAATTATGAAGTTGTTTTTATCTAAACCTACGAGTCTCCTTACCCTTCCAATTCTCTCCCCCATCCCCAGGGCTGGGGAAGGGTGAGCGAGCTGCAGCATGGATTTAGGCACCCAACCTGGGGCACGAAGGGTTGAGATGATGACATTTTTGACCTCAGTGTATTAAACCAAATCTGCTGGAAGCATTCCTTGTATTGCCTTGGACGTGGTTGCTCGGAATGTGGTTTTATTTACTTTCAAGCTGTTTTCAGAGATGGGCTGCGTCGCACCTGCTTTGCTGTACACACTGTTTGCCAGTGTCTCTCCACATTTCACCACCTTTAGGCGCTGGATTAGGATTCAGGATACGGCTTTGCTGGTTAAGGGCCCCGTTTTGCTGTGCTGTGTGGTGCTGGCTTTGGGTGTGATCAAATGGGTAGCAGGACTGTGAGAGACTGGAGGAGTTAATGTGTTGGTGTCTCAAACATTGCTTAGAAAGCAAGGAGGTCCAGTCTGAATCTGCCCGGGTTACCCGGTCCGGGTGGTGACAGGGACTGACTCTTTATCGGTGCCCAGCGGCGGTGGGCGGGACGCAGAGAGGAGCGGCGGTGCCGGCTTCATCCCTGCGCTTCGGGAGCCACCCGCTGGGCATGATTACCAGTTACACCAGTTGGTCTTGGCAAATTTGATGTTTCAGCCTGAGAACCTGTTTCTAACCCCTAGCTTTGCCTACCTTGTCTTTTAGAAGAAAGTAATGTCAAGTTTCCCACACTTCAGGATGAATGTTTTCCTAACATTCAAATAAGCTTGTTTTAAGAAGACAGAATTTACTGTAAAAGTGCTTTTAATTCCCATCTGGTAGATAAATTAGGCAAAGCAAATGACATCAGAAGTTCTAGGGGTGTAGAATAAAACCTCACTCACTTCTGTAACTGTAGATACAGGCTTTTAAAATTCTAAAATTCCTATATCTTTGTACCTGCTTTTTATTTTCACAGTAAATGCAGTACAATCTACCATGCACCAGCAAAGAACAGGACTAATGTTGTGCGGTTTTTAGTTTTGTTTTGTTTTTTTTAATCAGAGAATCTGTAAATCTACTGTAAAGATATCGTTTGTGATCTCAGTAATTACATGCTAAATTCAGGTGTAGTCTTAAACCCAAGTCTAGCACATTTTCTTCTGTGTCTTTTGGTTCTGGAGCCTACACCAGATCACAGAGAGATGACTCCTGATCTCTGTGGAAAGGTTTTTGACAGTGTTGTGAAGAATCCACAGCCTGCAGCTAGATGGCATTTCCTTGACATTTGTCCTAAATCTGTCCCTTCAAAATTTACTATATTTACTGCCAAGATACGTCAAATGTCCCTGGTTAGCAGAAGGGTGATGTGACCCTGTGCTGGTGTTTCCCACGTTACCAACACTCTGGAGCAGAAATGGGCCCTGCAATGCCTAAGCCAGGCAGACAGCCCATCACCAGCTGGCTTCCTTGCTATGTTGATGCCTTGGTTGAGCAGACTGACTGGGAGAAAGAACTGAGTGGAACCTTCACCTCCTAAGGCAAATTAAATCGAGATTTCTTAGGCTGTGAAAACATTTGGTAACTTTTCTTCTTTTTTTTTTTTTCCTTTTGTCTCTCTGCTTCCTCTTTTTGACCAAGGCAAGAAACAGAAATGAACTGCAAGAAGAGCTATCCCCTCCACTCCAAACCAGAGTGTAAATGTGACCCTTATCTACAAGAGATGCTCCATTGTGAGCAACTAATACTTTAACTCAGGCAGGTGCCCAGACTGGTTATCATCTATGGCAGAAGAAGACCCTTCTTTGTGAAAAAAGGTTGTCTTCAGATGACACTCCTTGGAAACTTCACACGTGGGTAGGAGCCAGGCCCCCAGTCAGCTTGCATTCACTGGTGACTGGCAGTGACACTTTCTTCCTTTGGCACTCGGGGAGAGTCCCAGCAGCTCTCATTTCTCCTTTTGTCTAAGCCTGAGGTTTGTCTGATTAATTTTAAATTCTTTGGCAATGCCTTGGCCTCAGAAAAAGGTCTGCAAACAGCAAAAGCCTCCCTGTGTGTGCTGTACTGCCTGTCTCTTTACTGCCTGTCTGTCTCCTGCATCTCCTGGTGACTGCTCCATAGGAGAAGAAATAAGCTCATGGCCCCTGTACAGCTCTAGGGCCTGTGCCATTGCTACACAGTTAAGAGATGTAAAGAACCTCCCTGGTTTTGCATCTGGATGAGCCGAGTCTGAAGTGTCTTTTGTGGATGACTGGAGGGCTGCTAATCAACTGAAATACAGGCTTAGGCTAAGCTGGAATTCTTCAAAGCTGAAGGGTTTGAGCGAGCTAGAAAAGAGATGCTGGTGCCTCTAGAGCAAAGTCTGCAACGTACATTCCTTGACTCCAGAGCCATTCCTACAGCTTCCCATGACTGAAGACACACAGGAACCAGTACGCTCATGAACAGCACCATTTGTACAGTCACTTTTCTGATGGTCTCAGTAATACAAGGTCTGCTGTATCCAAATGTACCGGGAAGTTAATTTTCCATTGGCATGACTGTTGGTAACTAAAATGTTCATCACATAAATGCTCACATGTGAAACAAACTGACAGACCCCAGCAGCGTATTACTCATTTTCATACAGAAAGCAACACACGTAAACATTAAGGGCATTAAAATGCTGTAAGAAATACCTTGGGAATGGGGAAGAAAAAAGGTGACAGTTGGCAGACGATTTGTAGCCAGTAAAGGAATAAGCCAATCGTGTGACTGTCTATAGGAAGAGGTTTATCACACAGCAGATTTTTCTTCCCAATCACTTTTGTTTCAAAGAGGAATCGCAGGATTGGTTTTATTGTTTTGGCTTCAACAGGGCATGGATTTGTCCAACTTTTGGAAAGAAGTCAGCAACCCCTTTCTTCTGCCACCCTCATGGGGCTGTGTTTCCTTATTTGCCAAGAAAGCCCAGCCATGAAGGTGAAGTGTTTGGCTCAGTTAAGCTCTAGTGGCTGTAAAGAGACAAAGGAAGAGGAAGCACAACTATATTGAGAGCTTCACACTAAGCTACATCTGGAGGCAGAGCTACCTTGGAGTGAGGGTGAAAACCACAGACAAAATGTTAGCTTTTCCAAATTATTTTTGGCTGCATTCTTATTATCTCTTTGAATATTGCCGGGTTTGGAAGACCCTTTCTGGTAGTAATTTTCCATCATGCTAACTGTAAGCACCTTATTGCTCTACAGTTAGAGCACCAGAGCTGCTGACAGTCACAGACTTGCTTTAGATAAGCAGTTTTCTCTATGTTTGGTTTCACCCAAAAATGATCAGGCTTTTGAAAAGATTCTGCATTTTTATCATATAGAATTCTCATAGAATTCAGTGTATTTTGGCAAGCTCAAGACTCGGAGGCTGTAGTCAGGACAGATGCCTATCAGCTTTCACTTAGAGTCATCGAATGCCAAGTTGGAAGGGACCTCAAGGTCCCAATCTTTCCAAGGAAGAGCAGGGTTCAGATGAGATGGCCAGCACCCTGTCAAGCGGGGTCTTAAAAATATCAAGTGCTGGAGAATGCACCACTTCCCTGGGAAGATTATTGCAGTGTCTGACTTTCTCACAGTGAACAGCTCAAAACATCTGCTGCAACAAACCTCAAGAATGTTGCAAAGATCAGCACAAGGGGGGGAGGCAGACTTCTCTTTCCAATGCAAATTGGCTTCACTCATTCACCTGCATGCTGTCATATCCACCTCTCTGCAAGCCACTAAATATGGAGCTCCACCTAGCCTGGACAGCATTACAGGGGACAAGAGCTTTATAGCTCCTGGATGGTCCTGGCTTGGTGTTCCAAGAAGGAGAACCTAGATGTGATCCTGATGAAGTGCTAGTGTGAGTGCCATCAACAGCTGCCCCTCTCACAGCCCTTATTCTGCCTGTCCTGAGGTTTTCATGCTCAGATGTTCCTCTTCATCCCTGGTCCTACCAGTCACCAACCACAGAACCGCTTCTACAAGAAGGGGACTGAAGAGGTCTCTCGTGCAACCACTGGCTCAGGGTAGGGTCAACAAGGAGCACAGACCTGGATGCTCTGGGTCGTGGCCACTCAGGTCTTGAAGGCTGACCTTTGGGCTCAGGGACGCCACAATCTCTCTGGGCAACCCACCCAAGTGCCTCATGATGCTCACAAGGATTTTGGTTTTGATTCCTTGTCTCCAGCCTGAACCTCTCTAGTTTCAGGGCATGCCACCACCTGTCTCCCTCCCACCAGGCAGTGCTGGGAAGAGCCTGTCCCTATCCCCTGGATGCCTTCCCCAGAGGCAGTGGGGTGTGCTGTGAGGTGCCCCGACGCCTTCTGGGCTGCACGCTGGGGTGCAGTGCTATTTGGGCAATGACCGAGGGGGTGGACAGCGTGTCGTGAAACCCTGAGAGGTGATTGGTGAAGCCCCCAAGCGACAGGTGCTCGAGCCACCCAATCAGTTTGGAGTCCCCGTTACCGGCACTCCAGCTGAGCCGTTAGTGAGGCTGGAGCGGTCAGCGTCCCTTGGAGCTGGGCTTGCGATTGTGGAGCTGTTCCTCGGAGCTCTTCACCCTCGACCCCAGAGCCAGTAAAGGATTCTCCCCGGCCCTGCCAGCTGCAGGCAGCCGGGGCACCCAGGAGGCACGCTCACAGCAGCAGAGGTGAGCTGGCAGGGAAACCTCACCTCGGGGAGCTGGCAGGGTTTCCTTCTGCAGGGACCTGGGCATTTACTTGCCCCCTCCCCAGGCCAGCCCCTGACCGGGGCCTCTCTTCCTTTTCTAGCGTGACACCGGCTCCTGCAGAGCCTTTGGGAGGGAGCAGCGCAACATCCCCAGCTCCCCCTGGCCCACCACAGTGCAGGGAGAGCATGGCCACAGAGCTGAACAACCGCTGTCCCATCTGCCTGGACAGCCAGGAGGATGCCAGCTACGTGCTGCCGTGCCTCCACCAGTTCTGTTATGCCTGCATCCTGCGGTGGGCCCGTAGCAAGCCCGAGTGCCCCCTCTGCAAGAGGAGGATCTTCTCCATTGTGCACTCGGTGCAGGCGGACAACAACTTTGAGGAGCACGTCATCTCATCACCTGCAGCTCCATCAGTTGTCCACCGCCGATCAAGAGGAGGTCCTGGCCATCCAGCTGCCCACAGACCTGCAGCACCAGGACAACAGCCTGCGGGGCTGGTGCCCAGGGCTCCTCCGCGTGGCCTGCAGCACAACGTCTGGGCACCTCTTTTCCAGGAACGCCCAGCTCTCCTGCAGGCCCTTCTGCCCTGGATCCTTGAGGAGCTGGAATTGTCCATTCAGAACCAGCGTTCTGTGGCAGAGGTGGCAGAGGCCCTTGCTGTGCCCCTTCTAGTCCTCTTCAGGCTGGATGAAGAAATACTGAACCAGCTCCTGGGGGCCTCCCTCCAAAACGCCGTGGAGACATTTTTGCACCCAACTGTTGAGGCCGCTGTGCAACGGGGCATCAGGGAGGCCCGCCAGCTGCTGGGCCTGCGGGGCCAGGGGGTTGCCGAGACGTGGGAGCGTCCTGCTGCCTCCCGAAGGGGGCCTCCTGCCCCTGGTCCAGCCCCCTCCAGCGGCCCTGCTGGAGCCCCTGAAGAGGAGCGCCCCACCACCTCAGCTGCTGCTCTTCAGGGGGGTCGCAGCAGCCCCCCCAGTGCCCCCGCTGGAGCCCCTGAAGAGGAGCGCCCCACCACCTCAGCTGCTGCTCTTCAGGGGGGTCGCAGCAGCCCCCCCAGTGCCCCCGCTGGAGCCCCTGAAGAGGAGCGCCCCACCACCTCAGCTGCTGCTCTTCAGGGGGGTCGCAGCAGCCCCCCCAGTGCCCCCGCTGGAGCCCCTGAAGAGGAGCGCCCCACCACCTCAGCTGCTGCTCTTCAGGGGGGTCGCAGCAGCCCCCCCAGTGCCCCCGCTGGAGCCCCTGAAGAGGAGCGCCCCACCACCTCAGCTGCTGCTCTTCGGGGGCGTGCCAGCAGCTCCCCAAGTGCCCCTGTTCCCACCCACAGGGAGCAGGAAGAGCAGGTTGAGGAGCCAGGGGAAGCTGTGGCTGGTCCCTCAACTCCCAGCCAGGGCAGGGACCGCTCCCCTGGGAGACCACGGCGAGCCCCAAAGAGGAGAGCCAGCAGTCCCCAGGACTCCTCCCAGCCCCCCAAGAGGCCACCCCACCGGCAGCAGTAGAACGAGACGTGCTGGCTGGGTTGGGGTTTCTCTGGCTGTCATCTCTCCCTCTGCTGCTGCTGCTGTTCCAGCAAGCTGTTTTCTCACCAGAGAATATCACCATCCATCAAGACAGGTGGCCTTCCCCTGCCTCCCTGAGCAGAACTGGTGCAGCTCCTCCAAGGCTTTTCTGGACTCACTGGGAGCCTGGACTCAGACACCCTATCTGCTGCCGAGTCCAGTTTGGGACTTGTCTGTGCAGAGGCAGGGATGGGTACTGCCCACTGCACCAACCTCCTGTCGTACCCTGCCAAGGCAGAGCTCCCAGGAATTTCAGCAAGGGGAAGCACAAAGCCCTGCACCTGGGGAGGGATGACACCAGGCACCAGCACTTGCAGCGGGCTGCCCCACTGGAAAGCAGCTCTGCAGACAAAGCCCTGGAGGTCCCGGTGGGTACCAAGCTGATCCCCAGCCAACAACATGCCCTTGCCACAAGGAATGCTAATGGTGTCCTGGGCTGCATCCAGTGGAGTTTTGCCAGGTGGACAAGGAAGACAAGTGAGCTGGAGCTGTTAGGCTGGAGAAGAGAAGCTCAGATCCATGTTGAAAAAGGCCTGAAGGGAGGAGGCTGCAAGGAAGATGGAGCCAGGCTCTTTCCAGTGGTGCACGGTAACAGGAGGATGGACACTGAAGAGGAGTCTGGACCTGATCCTGGGTAAGTGATCCTTCTGAATACCATAATTATGCCTCATACAAGTACAGAAGACACTTCTTACAAAAAAATTTAAAAGTAGCCCTACAGGAATGCAGCCAACCCCTGTGTACTTAGCAACTGTTCAAAAGCTATTCAGCTTGTAATGGTGTGTTTCAGAAATCACAGACTTGGTCCCTATGACTGAAGTCGTTAGCCAGCAGTGTACACCCTCCCACCTTCACATCGTCTCATCTCCAGCCTCAATCAATTAGGCAGCCAGTGAAATCTGGGAGAGTGTCCTTTCTCAGCATTTACCTTCTATAACAAGAACGTCCCCTGAGGTGTGTGTGACTAAGCTTAAAAAAGGTGCTCATCAACCCAATAAGGCTTTTTGTACCTATTGGAGAGAACAGATGACAGCGGAAGAGAAATGCTGGAGAAATGTTTAGCCTGTACTGAATGTGTTGTATTTAGGAGCACACAGAGACATGGCTCAGCTGCTTCTGTTATGCTGACACCACCCCTTCAACTGAGGAGTCCTCTCCTTTGGTAGAACTCTGTCGTGCTGCTTCTGGTCCTTCTGAGCACAGAAATCAGCCAAGCAGAATTGACTTCTTTCTCTTGTAACAATTAACTCCCAATCCACTCAGCAAACACACCGTGTTCCAAGATCCCATCTCCTATTCCCTTTCACTCACAGGCCTGAAGACAGCTGCAAGGCTGATGAGCTACAGAGCAGGAGACCTGGGACATGCAGGAGACAGAAAGGAGGCTTGAGCTGTATGTCCAGGCACGCAGTCCCCAGTGCCAGCCTGTGGGTGGGGAGCTTCAAGGGAACGTCTGCTTGGCTACAACCAACAGACCCGGGTTACCCACACAACCTTCCTGGAGTGATCCAGAGAGGCAGAAAGGACCTAACTGACCCCAGGACACTCATAACAATGGATAACCAAAAAAGCTGGTAAGAAAGGCTTTTTGACTTGTCATTCAGATGCTGGCAAAAGCACCAGTTACCAGCTTAGCTAAGTGATATTGTTTATATTCCTTTTATAGGACATATTTTACTCTTTATGCAAAAACACGCCTGCCGCCTGTGACCAAAGTCAGGTAAGACTCATTCCTTTCTTTGCTTACGTTATACTTGTCTGAAGCTGTACTCTCTGTCTCTCTGCTTCAAACAGATAAACATCTTAATCTATGTCTGGGCTGCTTAGAAACCTTTCCTGTTGGTCATTGTTCATGTGGTTGCCTAAATACGGAAGAAGAGCTAATTGGGCATTTCTGTACCGTTCACTACTTGCTCTGTCCTTTGTGTTTTACTTCAAGCTCAAGCTCTAAATATCTAGGGGTGCTTAGGAATGGCCGTTTTTGTGAAAAGGAAGTGTTTCCAATCGTTATGGCTGCAGAGGAAAAAGCTAATTATAAATAAAGAGGAAGAGAGCAGAGAGAGCAGGCAAACAAAGCTCCACGTTCCCCCACTTTCTGACCCTATAACACAAAAAACCCCAACAAACCAAAACCAGGGGGTTTGGTGATGAGTTTTCTTGAACTCAGTTGCAATTTTCTCCTCTCTAATTTCAAAGCAGAGGCAATGCAGATGCAGTGCCAAAGGAGTCTGATGCTGAGCTGGTGCTGAGCGTGGATGTGCAGCTGATCCAGGGCAGCAAATGGAGTGAGAGGCGCCTTCTCCTCCTCCAGGAGGATTTGGTGGTTGCCAAGTTGCGGTAGGACCCTCAGAGCCCAGCGGCCTTTCCCCCAGCCCTGGCCCTGGCACCAGGGCAGGGACAGCCTGGCAGCAGCCCCCCAGCCCCAGCACCTTGGTCCTGGATGCACCAATGTCCATCCCCAAGGGCAGGTGGGGGACAGGGCTCTGCGCGCGAGGACCCCAAGAAGGCCACCTCCAGCTCACTGCCTGCCTCTCCTCTCTGCAGAGGTGGCACCACCCTGCGCCCACAGATCTGCCTGGCCTTGGAACAGCTGTGGGTGCTGAGTAGCAGGAAGGAGCCAGCACAGGAGCAAGAAGAAGAGGAGGAGGGAGGCAGCAATGAGGACATGATCTCCCTCCTCTTGTCCTGGCCCACTGACTCCTGCACTGCCGAGCTGGGGTGAGTCCTGCTGCCATGTCCCACAGCCGGGCAGGAGAGGTTCCCAGCCATGCCCCCGCCATCCTGTGCGTGTCCTGTGCCCGAGGCTGGGGGGCAGCAGGGTCTGATGCTGGTTCTCCTCTCTTCCTGCAGCTCCTGGGTGCTGAAGGAGCTGTGGCTGGGCACAATGCGGGGTAAGGCAGGGAGAGGCTGCAGGCACAGCCGGATGGGGGAACACAGCTCCCAGCTGTGTGGGGAGAGGTGCCCCCATGGCTGCGGGCAGCTCTCGGGCACAGCTGCCTGGCAAGGGAGGAGAGGCTGCCTGGGGCTCAGCCGGCTCTCTGCCTGTCCCCGCCCGGTGCACAAGAGAGGAGCCAAGGGAGCCCACGGGACCTGCCTGCCATCGCTCAGAGGTCTCTCTGGTCTGAGCTCTGTCCCTCCGAGCAGCAGAGGGGGACTTCTCCGTGCACCAGGTGAGTTTTGAGAAAGAAAAGCGAAGCGACCTCCTGCAAGAGGTTGAGCTGCACTCACTTGTCCCCTGAGTGTTGCCCTGCAGGTTGAGCAGCCCAGGGGACAAAGAGGAGCAAGGACACCCGCTGAGCAGCAGCTGCTGGACCTGCTTCTGCATGGACATGGAGCCTCTGCTGATGCCCACAGCTTGGAGGAGGGCAGGATGACGAGGGCTGGGACAGGCTGTCCCGCTGTCACATCGGCTCTCAGGAGCCTCCGAGCCAGAGCCACAGCTCCAGCTGCTGGCCCCCTGCCTATCCTCCCACTGGTCTCCACTGATGGGCTCTGAACGGTTTTCCTTTACAGCAGGAGAAAGCAGCAGCAGCAGCAGGAGGAAGAGCAGGGGGCTGCCCTGGCCCTTTGCTCTGCAGCGGAGCCCGTCCACTGCCCAGGCTCCAGGGCAGGCGGGCTCCAGCTGCAGCGGGGCGCTCTTTGGGCAGCCCTTGGCAGCGCTCTGCGGGGAGGACGGCACGCTGCCCTGGCCCATTCAGGTCAGCCAGCCTGGACAGGGGGTCCCCAGCCGTCCCTCCACCTGCTCCACAGGCAGCGTCCCCAGGGCTGCAGGGATGGGGGACTGGGTTCTCCATCCCCAGCAACGAGCCAAGTCTGGGGCAGTGCTCTGGCCACTGCTGTTGGAAGGCAGCTCCTCAGCCAAGTCCCTGTCCTCCTGCCTCTCCTGCAGGAGCTGCCGGATGGCGTGCAGCACCCAGGACCGACGGAGGAGGGGATATTCCGCCGAGCTGCCAGTGGGACGGAGCTGCGGGAGCTGCGCGAGGCTCTGGACCACGGCGAAGACGTGGACCTGGGAAGCCAGCCTGCGCTGCTCTTGGCCATCGTCTTGAAGGTGAGCACTTCTGACCTGCAGCTGGAGGAGCTCCAGGCTGGGCTGGAGTGTGCGGGGAGCGGCAGGCTCGCAGGGGAGAGCGGTGGGACAGGCCCCCTGAGGGCTCAGCTGGGCTGCTCAGGCAAAGTCAGCTGTTTGGGGAGAGAAAAGCCTGTTTGGGGCTGCTGGTTCCGCCCCGCGCCCGCCGTCCCCCCGTGGCGGTTGGAGCCCCGCGTCGTTTCCGCGGAGCCGCGGCGCCCGGGCGCGCTCAGCCCGTGCAGCGCTCCTCGGCACGGCCGGGCTCCGGCCGCTCTCTCCTGACCCCAAACCCCCCGGGTTCCGGGTTTTCAGCCCCAAGCTGCACCCCCAGCCCGAGGAGAGCCAGGGACTAAATCCGCCTGCTCGCTCGGAGTGAGGGGGTGCGTGGGGTGGGTCCGCGCTCTCCGCCCCCCGGGTTGTTTTACGGACACCTAAGGGTGAAGGGAGGAGCAGAAACAGCCTGAACCCGAGGGGAGTGGGCAGCGGGGGGGACCTGAGGATTTTTTGCCGAGGTGCTGGATCCGGAGATTCTGTCCTGCTAGTGGTGGGTGGAAGAGACATCCTGATTGTGTGGGATGACGGGGCTGTTGGAGGGGTTGTTTTGGGTTTGGTGTTTTGTTTGGTTTTCGATTTGTCGCTTCAGCCGAAGGCTTGCTGGGCAGCTCCGGCCTGCCGGGGGGGCGGGAGACCGCGGGCACGGGGCTTCGAGGGAATTTCCCCGAGGTTCAGAGCTGCTAAACACCACGGTGCTTGCACACAAGTGCTTAATCAGGGTGCCCCGGCAGAAGGATGAGCCCGGGAAAGGAGGGTTTTGGAAGATCGATCTCCTGTGCACCGACCGGCTCCAGAAGGGTGCCTTCAGAAAGCGGAGGAGGTCCCCAGCGCAGATCCACAAAAGGGCCCTCACAAAAGCAGCCCAGCAGGAACCACGGTGTGATGCCGGCCCGGCCGCTTCAGTTTGCACCCCCACTAACATCCTCGGGGTCAGCAGAGAGTCGCAGCAGCTGCTGGAGGAGTATGAGGAAACCACCGGCAGCCAGACCTGGGCTCCAGCTGCTGGCCAAGCAGGGCAGAAGCACCAGCAGCTCTCGCCCAGCCAACCGGCTTTCCAACTCAGCCTTGCTGACCCAGGAAGAGCAAGGGGAGCTCGGATCCGGGAAAGGTGACTTGGACTTGGAAGACGTCTTGGCCACCAACCTGGGCGCAGACTTGTCCACTTTTGGGGATCTGGACCTTCTGCCTCCAACCAGCCCCATCACACACGACCTAGATTTGACGGTCTATGGGCAGCACAGCGAGGGTCCCCAGGGCAGGCGCAGGTCCTCACTGAATCCCACCAGAACAACCTGGGCTGGGGCGAAACCTTCATGGCCGCTGCTTTCCTGCAGAATCCCTGGGACGAAAGGACAAGCAGTTGCCTCACCAGCACTGTCACCATGGAGGAGGTGTTTGAATGCAATGACGCCCCCTTGACAGAGGAGTGAAAACAAAAGGGTCTATAAATTCAGCAAGTCGGCCTCTTGAGATGTTTTTATAAAACCTATTCTATATTATCTATTCAAAATAACCTATATTTTTAGCATTAGAAATTCCTAGTAGTAGGGGGCTGTGGGGAAATGCAGCTTTGGAGTTGTTAGATATTTTCACGTTTAATTGTTTCGCGGTTTCACGGTTTAATTGCGTAACTGCTTCATATTTACACTGTTTAATTGTTTCACTCTTTTGCTGCTTAATTGTTGAACTGTTTTACATTTACACTGTGTAACTATATCACTGTTTCATTCACTGAATGTTTCGTATTTACACTGTTCTATCGTTTCACTGTTTAATTGTTTAAATGTTATATATTTACACTGTTAATTGTTTCACTGTTTCGCTCTTTAATTTTTAAAATATGTTATATTTGCACTGTTTAATTATATCACTGTTTATTGGTTAAATGTTCATATTTACACTGCTTAACTGGTTAAATGTTTCATACTTCCACTGTTCAATTTTTTCTGTTTCACTGTTTAATTTTTTAAATATTTTATATTTATACGGTTTAATTGTTTGATTTTTTTGCTGTTTAATTGTTGAAATGTTTAATATTTACAGTAAATTCCTTCACTGTTTTGGTTTTTAATTCTATTTTCAATATATATTTGTTTCATTGTTTTGCTGTTTAAATGTTTTATATTTACACGGTTTAATTGTTTCACCGTTTGGCTGTTCAATTATTTGCATGTTTTATATTTACACGGTTTAATTATTTGACTGATTTTCTGTTTCATTGTTTAAATATGTTATATTTCCAATGTCTATTTTTTCACTGTTTTGCTGTTTAATTGATTCGATGTTTTATATTTACACTGATTGTTTGCCTGTTTTGCTGTTTCTTTAAATGTTTTATATTTACCCTGTTCATTCATTTGACTGTTTCGCTGTTTAATTGTTGAAATGTTTTATATTTGCACTGTTGAATTAAATCACTGTTTAGTTGGTTAAATGTTTCTGTTTGCACTCTTTTCACTCTTTTCACTGTGTCTGCTGTTCTGGAAACTAAGACTACAGGAGGGAGGATTCCTGAAGCTGCAGCAATAGGTTTTGTTAAGGATCCAGCACTTGGCCTTGCAGGAGAGAAGCAGAGGGAACTGGGGTGCTCCCAGAACCAACCTGGTACTTGTATTTTTTGTACCCAAAATCCTTGTTTGGTGTTAGTGCATTGGGATTTGGGGGGGCCGGGGGGGCATGACCCACCAGGTGGCTCCTGTGAGAAGCTGCTGGAAGCTCTCCCAGCTCCAGTTCCAGCCTGGCCTCTGGCCAAGGCCCAGCCAAGTAGGGAAGCTGGATGTGCCTCTGGGAGTGAAAGATTCAAGACAGGGAAAAGGAACCTGCAAAAAGACCCGCGGGGCAGGGGTGGTGTGAGAAGCGCCGGCTTCAAAGGCTCAGACAGACTCCTCAGGGAAGCACATTTTACTGAGGCTCTTGCAAGAGCGGGTAACCCACAAAGTAGGCACACCGGGGGGGCACTCAGCCCACCTTTTTATTCCCTAATCCCAACCCAATTCTCCCTCCCTGGTTTCCCCATTGGCTCGGTACCCCAAGTTTGACAGCCCATCCAGTACGCCTAAGATGACCACCTGATGTCCCGCCCCCTGCACCTGGTACCACAGCCCGCCTATAAGGCTGGCTCCATCTTGTTTGTTACTCCCCTTTTATGGTGGGGTTGTACAACCTTCTTTCCTTGGGTTGGGTACTTGGCCAGCTTGCTAACCACTCTTCTGGTGAACTGCTTTTCTGTTGCCCAAGCACTGAAACATGGCCACACAAGCCTTTGGGTACATCTCACTTCTAAGAATCGTTTCCTTTGCAGTTATCCCTGATGGAAAATAGCAACAGCTTTTACAAAAACAGTATCTATTTATAGCTTCTGCTAACACTATTTATTTATTTGTTTGTTTGTTTGTTTGTTTATTTTCTACTTCCTGCATGGGGAACGCTTCCATCATCAAAATAAGCTGCTTCTGTGCCTCAAACCAGCCTATGGAAACACTGTTTGTTTGGATGGTGTTTTCTTCCGGCAGATGCAGAAACATTTCCTCATGTGTTATGTAGCCTGGCGATCACCCTTCTTAACCCAGTCTCTTCTGCAGACACACTCCCCAGAAACACACTTTTTGGCTTCCTTCCAAGTACTACGTTGTCTGGCCTAAACCAGATGACAGTTTTCCCAGGTAGATTTAGGCAGGGGGGAGAGAGGGCTAATACAGAAAGAAACAAGCATGGATGTCAAAAGGCTGTCATTCTCTTCAGGTCCACGATGAAGCAACCTCTTCCTTCTCATGCATTGGGGTTAGGTTAGGACTCTTAGGCCAGCCTTTAGGACCTTCAGTCCAGCCTTTCAGTTATTAAACCGACCTCTAACCGGCCTTGGGGAAGGTGCATCAGCTGTCTCACCTGCCCATTAGATGCAACCACTGCTGCAGTGAAAGAGCAGATCACAGCTGGTGCCCTAGGAGTTACCCAGTCTTGCATATATTGCAGTTGCAGGCTCATGCTTTGAATCTGTGGCTGCTCTGGAAGATACCAATGCAAATATGTTAAACACAAAAGGCTCTCCCCACAGGGGTTTCTGTACTTAAGAGCCTGCAGAGAATTGCTGTCCTGTGCATTCCCCTGCTAGTGAACAGGGCTCATGACCCAGACTCTCTCTAAAGGCACCAGAGGGCACTGCTCTGGTTTTCAGTCACTGTACTAGCCAATGGTCTAACCTACTCCCTACAGTCACCATCAGGTTTGGCTTTAACTAAGACTTCCCTGTGGCAAAAGTTTACAGTGGTAAAAAGCAAGTTGTACTATCATAAAGCCCACTCTGTCAAGCACAAGCCCTTCCTTCCAGCCATGATTCACTTTGGAACACATTCACATATCCAAAGAAATCCAGAGGTGTTTGAAATACCTTCTAACTTACAAATCACCCAGAATCACAGAATTACCAAGGCTGGAAAAGACCTTTAAGATCATCAAGTCCAGCCTATGACCAACACCACCACACCATCTAGACTATGGCACTAAGTGCCACATCCAGCCTTGCCTTGAACACATCCAGGGACGGTGCCTCCACCACTTCCCTGGGCAGTCCATTCCAACGTCTAATCACCCTCTCTGCGAGGAAGTACTTCCTAATATCCAACCTCAACCTCCCCTGGAGCAGCTTCAAGCTGTGCCCTCTTATCCTGTCACTGGTTGCCTGGAAAAAGAGCCCAGCCCCCACCTGACTACAACCTCCCTTCAGGTAGTTGAAGAGAGTGAGAAGGTCTGAGTCTCCCCTGAGTCTCCTCTTCTCCAGGCTAAACAACCCCAACATCCTCAACCTCTCCCTATAAGAGTTTCCCTCTAGTCCTTTCACCAGCCTTGTTGCTCTCCTCTGGACCTGCTCCAGCACCTCAACATCCTTCTTGAAGTGAGGGGCCCAGAACTGCACACAGTACTTGAGGTGAGGCCTCACCAGTGCTGTGTACAGGGGGAGAATTACATCCCTTCTCCTGCTGGCCACACTATTCCTGATACAAGCCAGGATGCCATTGGCCTTCCGGGCCACCTGGGCACACTGCTGGCTCATGTTCAACCGGCTGTCCACCAGCACTCCCAGGTCCCTCTCTGCCAGGCTGCTCTCCAGCCACTCTTCCCCTAGCCTGTAGTGCTGCCTGGGGTTATTGTGGCCAAAGTGCAGGACCCTGCACTTGGTCTTGTTGAATTTCATGCCGTTGGCCTCGGCCCATCGATCCAGCCTGTCCAGGTCCTCCTGCAGCCTCTTCCTACCCTCTGGCAGACCAAAGCTCCCCCGCAGCTTGGTGTCATCTGCGAATTTACTGAGGGTGGACTCAATCCCCACATCCAGGTCGTCAATAAAGATGTTGAATAGGACTGGGCCCAGTACTGATCCCTGGGGGGACACCAGTGGTCACCAGATGCCAGCTGGATGCAGCTCCATTCACCATCACTCTCTGGGCCTGGTCATCCAACCAGTTTTTGACCCAGCAAAGGGTGCACCTGTCGAAGCCGTGCATTGCTAGCTTCTCCAGGAGGATGCTGTGGGAGACTGTGTCTTAAGATACTTTAAATTAAACAATAACATTTCATTCAAGGCCCAGGAGAGGCTCCATCGAAACACAATAGTTATTGAAACAGGTTCTCCAAGCATAACCTCTTCATCATCAGTAACTCACACAAGTTAGTCCCCGCAAAACTAATAGGTGTTGGTGTTTCAACAGTGCCTGCATAAACTCCTATTCCTTGTCTTTCTGACCATGGATCTGGATATGTCATGGTAAGTAAGGGAAAGAAGTCCTTATGTTGCGAGCCCATATTCCAATATTTCTTTAGGATGCTTATTGAAGTACGTGCTGCTCTGTACCAACAGAAGAAGTATGACTGTACCTGTACTAAAAGCTTTACAGAATAGTTGCAACCGTAAAAGAGGAGTCAAACTTCTCACCAAAGGTTGACTGCGTATACCCATATTAAGTAGAATCAGTGAGGAAGACAGATGTGTGGACAGACCCTCTCCTGAACACTGTCTTCTGTTCCATTTATCTGATGCTCCTGTAGCACTTAACAGCCAGCTCCAACATCCCTTCAGCTGTCAAGAATGAGAGCTGAAGGCCAGATGAGAGCAGAACCATCTGAGCTCCAGTACATACACACACACACGTGCCAGCTTTCCTACAGCTAATTGGTGCCATGCCACTTTTCTGTGCAACAGAACTCTCTCTCCTATCCCCAGGATGGGAAAGCAAATTCATACTGTCTATGTTAGACCTTCTCCTCAACTTCAGAGGAAAGAGGCTTAAATGCATGATGTAAAACACAAGCTTCAACATTTCAGCTTTGAACTGACAGAAGCAATGTAGTAAGATGATGTAATTCAGCTTGGACTGCTCTGAAACCTTCCATGGAGAGTAAGACATGACAGAAGCTGGTTTGTGGCCAGACACAAAAGCTTTAATGAAATGAAAACATGGGAATAATACTGCCTTCAAAAATGGGTAAGAGAAAACCAGTTTTGCTCAAAGCGTTTTCAATGTCACTCCTTTTTGATTGAGAAAGCAATAGCACAACATCAACTCAAAAGTCTTTTATTGGAAAAAACCATGGGACAGCAGTCCTCAGTCCTAACGATGCACATGGCGGTTTGCCCCCGAGAAGAACCTCCTGCTTTGAGAAGTATCTTCTCTGTAATGTAAACCTATGTCAATGTGCTCCTCCCACAGCTCCCCATACAGCAACACATGCAAGAAACTGCTCAGGTGTTCTGCTGGCTCTGTTCTGCTGTCTTGCTCTGGTAAAAATGCAACCAGCATCAGCAGGCCAAAAACTACACTTGCATTTACGAAAATAAGTTGGAACAAGAGTATCAACAATTCTAAGCATCGACCTATGCAAATGAATGAAGTATGTGGGAGGTGAGCAGAAGAGAAATGAAGGCTGACAGCTCTGCTTGAACTTGGGTGACACACACCAACGGATGTTGTTAAAGAGCAGAATGGTGCCAATTCCCACTCTGGCACCTATGGCACACCCCTTTGTTCACGCAACACATGAGGCACAGTTACCTTGCAGAGCTCAGAGAAGTCAGCTGTCCCTTTCATCTCATCCCCCTCATTTAAGCAAGTGTAGGATCCTGCACCTGGGAAGGAAGAACACCAAGCACCAATATAGGTTAGGGGCGGACCCTCTGCAAAGTGGTTCGGGGGAGAAGGATCTTGGAGTCCTGATAGATAGTAAATTATCCATGAGCCAGCAGTGTGCCCTTGTTGCCAAGAAAGCCAACATTTCCTTGACATTTGTCCTAAATCTGTCCCTTCAAAATTTACTATATTTACTGCCAAGATACGTCAAATGTCCCTGGTTAGCAGAAGGGTGATGTGACCCTGTGCTGGTGTTTCCCACGTTACCAACACTCTGGAGCAGAAATGGGCCCTGCAATGCCTAAGCCAGGCAGACAGCCCATCACCAGCTGGCTTCCTTGCTATGTTGATGCCTTGGTTGAGCAGACTGACTGGGAGAAAGAACTGAGTGGAACCTTCACCTCCTAAGGCAAATTAAATCGAGATTTCTTAGGCTGTGAAAACATTTGGTAAACTTTTCTTCTTTTTTTTTTTTTTCCTTTTGTCTCTCTGCTTCCTCTTTTTGACCAAGGCAAGAAACAGAAATGAACTGCAAGAAGAGCTATCCCCTCCACTCCAAACCAGAGTGTAAATGTGACCCTTATCTACAAGAGATGCTCCATTGTGAGCAACTAATACTTTAACTCAGGCAGGTGCCCAGACTGGTTATCATCTATGGCAGAAGAAGACCCTTCTTTGTGAAAAAAGGTTGTCTTCAGATGACACTCCTTGGAAACTTCACACGTGGGTAGGAGCCAGGCCCCCAGTCAGCTTGCATTCACTGGTGACTGGCAGTGACACTTTCTTCCTTTGGCACTCGGGGAGAGTCCCAGCAGCTCTCATTTCTCCTTTTGTCTAAGCCTGAGGTTTGTCTGATTAATTTTAAATTCTTTGACAATGCCTTGGCCTCAGAAAAAGGTCTGCAAACAGCAAAAGCCTCCCTGTGTGTGCTGTATTGCCTGTCTCTTTACTGCCTGTCTGTCTCCTGCATCTCCTGGTGACTGCTCCATAGGAGGAGAAATAAGCTCATGGCCCCTGTACAGCTCTAGGGCCTGTGCCATTGCTACACAGTTAAGAGATGTAAAGAACCTCCCTGGTTTTGCATCCGGATGAGCCAAGTCTGAAGTGTCTTTTGTGGATGACTGGAGGGCTGCTAATCAACTGAAATACAGGCTTAGGCTAAGCTGGAATTCTTCAAAGCTGAAGGGTTTGAGCGAGCTAGAAAAGAGATGCTGGTGCCTCTAGAGCAAAGTCTGCAACGTACATTCCTTGACTCCAGAGCCATTCCTACAGCTTCCCACTGACTGAAGACACACAGGAACCAGTACGCTCATGAACAGCACCATTTGTACAGTCACTTTTCTGATGGTCTCAGTAATACAAGGTCTGCTGTATCCAAATGTACCGGGAAGTTAATTTTCCATTGGCATGACTGTTGGTAACTAAAATGTTCCTCACATAAATGCTCACATGTGAAACAAACTGACAGACCCCAGCAGCGTATTACTCATTTTCATACAGAAAGCAACACACGTAAACATTAAGGGCATTAAAATGCTGTAAGAAATACCTTGGGAATGGGGAAGAAAAAAGGTGACAGTTGGCAGACGATTTGTAGCCAGTAAAGGAATAAGCCAATCGTGTGACTGTCTATAGGAAGAGGTTTATCACACAGCAGATTTTTCTTCCCAATCACTTTTGTTTCAAAGAGGAATCGCAGGATTGGTTTTATTGTTTGGCTTCAACAGGGCATGGATTTGTCCAACTTTTGGAAAGAAGTCAGCAACCCCTTTCTTCTGCCACCCTCATGGGGCTGTGTTTCCTTATTTGCCAAGAAAGCCCAGCCATGAAGGTGAAGTGTTTGGCTCAGTTAAGCTCTAGTGGCTGTAAAGAGACAAAGGAAGAGGAAGCACAACTATATTGAGAGCTTCACACTAAGCTACATCTGGAGGCAGAGCTACCTTGGAGTGAGGGTGAAAACCACAGACAAAATGTTAGCTTTTCCAAATTATTTTTGGCTGCATTCTTATTATCTCTTTGAATATTGCCAGGTTTGGAAGACCCTTTCTGGTAGTAATTTTCCATCATGCTAACTGTAGCACCTTATTGCTCTACAGTTAGAGCACCAGAGCTGCTGACAGTCACAGACTTGCTTTAGATAAGCAGTTTTCTCTATGTTTGGTTTCACCCAAAAATGATCAGGCTTTTGAAAAGATTCTGCATTTTTATCATATAGAATTCTCATAGAATTCAGTGTATTTTGGCAAGCTCAAGACTCGGAGGCTGTAGTCAGGACAGATGCCTATCAGCTTTCACTTAGAGTCATCGAATGCCAAGTTGGAAGGGACCTCAAGGTCCCAATCTTTCCAAGGAAGAGCAGGGTTCAGATGAGATGGCCAGCACCCTGTCAAGCGGGGTCTTAAAAATATCAAGTGCTGGAGAATGCACCACTTCCCTGGGAAGATTATTGCAGTGTCTGACTTTCTCACAGTGAACAGCTCAAAACATCTGCTGCAACAAACCTCAAGAATGTTGCAAAGATCAGCACAAGGGGGGGAGGCAGACTTCTCTTTCCAATGCAAATTGGCTTCACTCATTCACCTGCATGCTGTCATATCCACCTCTCTGCAAGCCACTAAATATGGAGCTCCACCTAGCCTGGACAGCATTACAGGGGACAAGAGCTTTATAGCTCCTGGATGGTCCTGGCTTGGTGTTCCAAGAAGGAGAACCTAGATGTGATCCTGATGAAGTGCTAGTGTGAGTGCCATCAACAGCTGCCCCTCTCACAGCCCTTATTCTGCCTGTCCTGAGGTTTTCATGCTCAGATGTTCCTCTTCATCCCTGGTCCTACCAGTCACCAACCACAGAACCGCTTTTACAAGAAGGGGACTGAAGAGGTCTCTCGTGCAACCACTGGCTCAGGGTAGGGTCAACAAGGAGCACAGACCTGGATGCTCTGGGTCGTGGCCACTCAGGTCTTGAAGGCTGACCTTTGGGCTCAGGGACGCCACAATCTCTCTGGGCAACCCACCCAAGTGCCTCATGATGCTCACAAGGATTTTGGTTTTGATTCCTTGTCTCCAGCCTGAACCTCTCTAGTTTCAGGGCATGCCACCACCTGTCTCCCTCCCACCAGGCAGTGCTGGGAAGAGCCTGTCCCTATCCCCTGGATGCCTTCCTCAGAGGCAGTGGGGTGTGCTGTGAGGTGCCCCGACGCCTTCTGGGCTGCACGCTGGGGTGCAGTGCTATTTGGGCAATGACCGAGGGGGTGGACAGCGTGTCGTGAAACCCTGAGAGGTGATTGGTGAAGCCCCCAAGCGACAGGTGCTCGAGCCACCCAATCAGTTTGGAGTCCCCGTTACCGGCACTCCAGCTGAGCCGTTAGTGAGGCTGGAGCGGTCAGCGTCCCTTGGAGCTGGGCTTGCGATTGTGGAGCTGTTCCTCGGAGCTCTTCACCCTCGACCCCAGAGCCAGTAAAGGATTCTCCCCGGCCCTGCCAGCTGCAGGCAGCCGGGGCACCCAGGAGGCACGCTCACAGCAGCAGAGGTGAGCTGGCAGGGAAACCTCACCTCGGGGAGCTGGCAGGGTTTCCTTCTGCAGGGACCTGGGCATTTACTTGCCCCCTCCCCAGGCCAGCCCCTGACCGGGGCCTCTCTTCCTTTTCTAGCGTGACACCGGCTCCTGCAGAGCCTTTGGGAGGGAGCAGCGCAACATCCCCAGCTCCCCCTGGCCCACCACAGTGCAGGGAGAGCATGGCCACGGAGCTGAACAACCGCTGTCCCATCTGCCTGGACAGCCAGGAGGATGCCAGCTACGTGCTGCCGTGCCTCCACCAGTTCTGTTATGCCTGCATCCTGCGGTGGGCCCGTAGCAAGCCCGAGTGCCCCCTCTGCAAGAGGAGGATCTTCTCCATTGTGCACTCGGTGCAGGCGGACAACAACTTTGAGGAGCACGTCATCTCATCACCTGCAGCTCCATCAGTTGTCCACCGCCGATCAAGAGGAGGTCCTGGCCATCCAGCTGCCCACAGACCTGCAGCACCAGGACAACAGCCTGCGGGGCTGGTGCCCAGGGCTCCTCCGCGTGGCCTGCAGCACAACGTCTGGGCACCTCTTTTCCAGGAACGCCCAGCTCTCCTGCAGGCCCTTCTGCCCTGGATCCTTGAGGAGCTGGAATTGTCCATTCAGAACCAGCGTTCTGTGGCAGAGGTGGCAGAGGCCCTTGCTGTGCCCCTTCTAGTCCTCTTCAGGCTGGATGAAGAAATACTGAACCAGCTCCTGGGGGCCTCCCTCCAAAACGCCGTGGCGACATTTTTGCACCCAACTGTTGAGGCCGCTGTGCAACGGGGCATCAGGGAGGCCCGCCAGCTGCTGGGCCTGCGGGGCCAGGGGGTTGCCGAGACGTGGGAGCGTCCTGCTGCCTCCCGAAGGGGGCCTCCTGCCCCTGGTCCAGCCCCCTCCAGCGGCCCTGCTGGAGCCCCTGAAGAGGAGCGCCCCACCACCTCAGCTGCTGCTCTTCAGGGGGGGTCGCAGCAGCCCCCCCAGTGCCCCCGCTGGAGCCCCTGAAGAGGAGCGCCCCACCACCTCAGCTGCTGCTCTTCAGGGGGGGTCGCAGCAGCCCCCCCAGTGCCCCCGCTGGAGCCCCTGAAGAGGAGCGCCCCACCACCTCAGCTGCTGCTCTTCGGGGGGCGTGCCAGCAGCTCCCCAAGTGCCCCTGTTCCCACCCACAGGGAGCAGGAAGAGCAGGTTGAGGAGCCAGGGGAAGCTGTGGCTGGTCCCTCAACTCCCAGCCAGGGCAGGGACCGCTCCCCTGGGAGACCACGGCGAGCCCCAAAGAGGAGAGCCAGCAGTCCCCAGGACTCCTCCCAGCCCCCCAAGAGGCCACCCCACCGGCAGCAGTAGAACGAGACGTGCTGGCTGGGTTGGGGTTTCTCTGGCTGTCATCTCTCCCTCTGCTGCTGCTGCTGTTCCAGCAAGCTGTTTTCTCACCAGAGAATATCACCATCCATCAAGACAGGTGGCCTTCCCCTGCCTCCCTGAGCAGAACTGGTGCAGCTCCTCCAAGGCTTTTCTGGACTCACTGGGAGCCTGGACTCAGACACCCCATCTGCTGCCGAGTCCAGTTTGGGACTTGTCTGTGCAGAGGCAGGGATGGGTACTGCCAACTGCACCAACCTCCTGTCGTACCCTGCCAAGGCAGAGCTCCCAGGAATTTCAGCAAGGGGAAGCACAAAGCCCTGCACCTGGGGAGGGATGACACCAGGCACCAGCACTTGCAGTGGGCTGCCCCACTGGAAAGCAGCTCTGCAGACAAAGCCCTGGAGGTCCCGGTGGGTACCAAGCTGATCCCCAGCCAACAACATGCCCTTGCCACAAGGAATGCTAATGGTGTCCTGGGCTGCATCCAGTGGAGTTTTGCCAGGTGGACAAGGAAGACAAGTGAGCTGGAGCTGTTAGGCTGGAGAAGAGAAGCTCAGATCCATGTTGAAAAAGGCCTGAAGGGAGGAGGCTGCAAGGAAGATGGAGCCAGGCTCTTTCCAGTGGTGCACGGTAACAGGAGGATGGACACTGAAGAGGAGTCTGGACCTGATCCTGGGTAAGTGATCCTTCTGAATACCATAATTATGCCTCATACAAGTACAGAAGACACTTCTTACAAAAAAATTTAAAAGTAGCCCTACAGGAATGCAGCCAACCCCTGTGTACTTAGCAACTGTTCAAAAGCTATTCAGCTTGTAATGGTGTGTTTCAGAAATCACAGACTTGGTCCCTATGACTGAAGTCGTTAGCCAGCAGTGTACACCCTCCCACCTTCACATCGTCTCATCTCCAGCCTCAATCAATTAGGCAGCCAGTGAAATCTGGGAGAGTGTCCTTTCTCAGCATTTACCTTCTATCACAAGAACGTCCCCTGAGGTGTGTGTGACTAAGCTTAAAAAAGGTGCTCATCAACCCAATAAGGCTTTTTGTACCTATTGGAGAGAACAGATGACAGCGGAAGAGAAATGCTGGAGAAATGTTTAGCCTGTACTGAATGTGTTGTATTTAGGAGCACACAGAGACATGGCTCAGCTGCTTCTGTTATGCTGACACCACCCCTTCAACTGAGGAGTCCTCTCCTTTGGTAGAACTCTGTCGTGCTGCTTCTGGTCCTTCTGAGCACAGAAATCAGCCAAGCAGAATTGACTTCTTTCTCTTGTAACAATTAACTCCCAATCCACTCAGCAAACACACCGTGTTCCAAGATCCCATCTCCTATTCCCTTTCACTCACAGGCCTGAAGACAGCTGCAAGGCTGATGAGCTACAGAGCAGGAGACCTGGGACATGCAGGAGACAGAAAGGAGGCTTGAGCTGTATGTCCAGGCACGCAGTCCCCAGTGCCAGCCTGTGGGTGGGGAGCTTCAAGGGAACGTCTGCTTGGCTACAACCAACAGACCCGGGTTACCCACACAACCTTCCTGGAGTGATCCAGAGAGGCAGAAAGGACCTAACTGACCCCAGGACACTCATAACAATGGATAACCAAAAAAGCTGGTAAGAAAGGCTTTTTGACTTGTCATTCAGATGCTGGCAAAAGCACCAGTTACCAGCTTAGCTAAGTGATATTGTTTATATTCCTTTTATAGGACATATTTTACTCTTTATGCAAAAACACGCCTGCCGCCTGTGACCAAAGTCAGGTAAGACTCATTCCTTTCTTTGCTTACGTTATACTTGTCTGAAGCTGTACTCTCTGTCTCTCTGCTTCAAACAGATAAACATCTTAATCTATGTCTGGGCTGCTTAGAAACCTTTCCTGTTGGTCATTGTTCATGTGGTTGCCTAAATACGGAAGAAGAGCTAATTGGGCATTTCTGTACCGTTCACTACTTGCTCTGTCCTTTGTGTTTTACTTCAAGCTCAAGCTCTAAATATCTAGGGGTGCTTAGGAATGGCCGTTTTTGTGAAAAGGAAGTGTTTCCAATCGTTATGCTGCAGAGGAAAAAGCTAATTATAAATAAAGAGGAAGAGAGCAGAGAGAGCAGGCAAACAAAGCTCCACGTTCCCCCACTTTCTGACCCTATAACACAAAAAACCCCAACAAACCAAAACCAGGGGGTTTGGTGATGAGTTTTCTTGAACTCAGTTGCAATTTTCTCCTCTCTAATTTCAAAGCAGAGGCAATGCAGATGCAGTGCCAAAGGAGTCTGATGCTGAGCTGGTGCTGAGCGTGGATGTGCAGCTGATCCAGGGCAGCAAATGGAGTGAGAGGCGCCTTCTCCTCCTCCAGGAGGATTTGGTGGTTGCCAAGTTGCGGTAGGACCCTCAGAGCCCAGCGGCCTTTCCCCCAGCCCTGGCCCTGGCACCAGGGCAGGGACAGCCTGGCAGCAGCCCCCCAGCCCCAGCACCTTGGTCCTGGATGCACCAATGTCCATCCCCAAGGGCAGGTGGGGGACAGGGCTCTGCGCGCGAGGACCCCAAGAAGGCCACCTCCAGCTCACTGCCTGCCTCTCCTCTCTGCAGAGGTGGCACCACCCTGCGCCCACAGATCTGCCTGGCCTTGGAACAGCTGTGGGTGCTGAGTAGCAGGAAGGAGCCAGCACAGGAGCAAGAAGAAGAGGAGGAGGGAGGCAGCAATGAGGACATGATCTCCCTCCTCTTGTCCTGGCCCACTGACTCCTGCACTGCCGAGCTGGGGTGAGTCCTGCTGCCATGTCCCACAGCCGGGCAGGAGAGGTTCCCAGCCATGCCCCCGCCATCCTGTGCGTGTCCTGTGCCCGAGGCTGGGGGGCAGCAGGGTCTGATGCTGGTTCTCCTCTCTTCCTGCAGCTCCTGGGTGCTGAAGGAGCTGTGGCTGGGCACAATGCGGGGTAAGGCAGGGAGAGGCTGCAGGCACAGCCGGATGGGGGAACACAGCTCCCAGCTGTGTGGGGAGAGGTGCCCCCATGGCTGCGGGCAGCTCTCGGGCACAGCTGCCTGGCAAGGGAGGAGAGGCTGCCTGGGGCTCAGCCGGCTCTCTGCCTGTCCCCGCCCGGTGCACAAGAGAGGAGCCAAGGGAGCCCACGGGACCTGCCTGCCATCGCTCAGAGGTCTCTCTGGTCTGAGCTCTGTCCCTCCGAGCAGCAGAGGGGGACTTCTCCGTGCACCAGGTGAGTTTTGAGAAAGAAAAGCGAAGCGACCTCCTGCAAGAGGTTGAGCTGCACTCACTTGTCCCCTGAGTGTTGCCCTGCAGGTTGAGCAGCCCAGGGGACAAAGAGGAGCAAGGACACCCGCTGAGCAGCAGCTGCTGGACCTGCTTCTGCATGGACATGGAGCCTCTGCTGATGCCCACAGCTTGGAGGAGGGCAGGATGACGAGGGCTGGGACAGGCTGTCCCGCTGTCACATCGGCTCTCAGGAGCCTCCGAGCCAGAGCCACAGCTCCAGCTGCTGGCCCCCTGCCTATCCTCCCACTGGTCTCCACTGATGGGCTCTGAACGGTTTTCCTTTACAGCAGGAGAAAGCAGCAGCAGCAGCAGGAGGAAGAGCAAGGGGCTGCCCTGGCCCTTTGCTCTGCAGCGGAGCCCGTCCACTGCCCAGGCTCCAGGGCAGGCGGGCTCCAGCTGCAGCGGGGCGCTCTTTGGGCAGCCCTTGGCAGCGCTCTGCGGGGAGGACGGCACGCTGCCCTGGCCCATTCAGGTCAGCCAGCCTGGACAGGGGGTCCCCAGCCGTCCCTCCACCTGCTCCACAGGCAGCGTCCCCAGGGCTGCAGGGATGGGGGACTGGGTTCTCCATCCCCAGCAACGAGCCAAGTCTGGGGCAGTGCTCTGGCCACTGCTGTTGGAAGGCAGCTCCTCAGCCAAGTCCCTGTCCTCCTGCCTCTCCTGCAGGAGCTGCCGGATGGCGTGCAGCACCCAGGACCGACGGAGGAGGGGATATTCCGCCGAGCTGCCAGTGGGACGGAGCTGCGGGAGCTGCGCGAGGCTCTGGACCACGGCGAAGACGTGGACCTGGGAAGCCAGCCTGCGCTGCTCTTGGCCATCATCTTGAAGGTGAGCACTTCTGACCTGCAGCTGGAGGAGCTCCAGGCTGGGCTGGAGTGTGCGGGGAGCGGCAGGCTCGCAGGGGAGAGCGGTGGGACAGGCCCCCTGAGGGCTCAGCTGGGCTGCTCAGGCAAAGTCAGCTGTTTGGGGAGAGAAAAGCCTGTTTGGGGCTGCTGGTTCCGCCCCGCGCCCGCCGTCCCCCCGTGGCGGTTGGAGCCCCGCGTCGTTTCCGCGGAGCCGCGGCGCCCGGGCGCGCTCAGCCCGTGCAGCGCTCCTCGGCACGGCCGGGCTCCGGCCGCTCTCTCCTGACCCCAAACCCCCCGGGTTCCGGGTTTTCAGCCCCAAGCTGCACCCCCAGCCCGAGGAGAGCCAGGGACTAAATCCGCCTGCTCGCTCGGAGTGAGGGGGTGCGTGGGGTGGGTCCGCGCTCTCCGCCCCCCGGGTTGTTTTACGGACACCTAAGGGTGAAGGGAGGAGCAGAAACAGCCTGAACCCGAGGGGAGTGGGCAGCGGGGGGGACCTGAGGATTTTTTGCCGAGGTGCTGGATCCGGAGATTCTGTCCTGCTAGTGGTGGGTGGAAGAGACATCCTGATTGTGTGGGATGACGGGGCTGTTGGAGGGGTTGTTTTGGGTTTGGTGTTTTGTTTGGTTTTCGATTTGTCGCTTCAGCCGAAGGCTTGCTGGGCAGCTCCGGCCTGCCGGGGGGGCGGGAGACCGCGGGCACGGGGCTTCGAGGGAATTTCCCCGAGGTTCAGAGCTGCTAAACACCACGGTGCTTGCACACAAGTGCTTAATCAGGGTGCCCCGGCAGAAGGATGAGCCCGGGAAAGGAGGGTTTTGGAAGATCGATCTCCTGTGCACCGACCGGCTCCAGAAGGGTGCCTTCAGAAAGCGGAGGAGGTCCCCAGCGCAGATCCACCCGGCCCTCACAAAAGCAGCCCAGCAGGAACCACGGTGTGATGCCGGCCCGGCCGCTTCAGTTTGCACCCCCACTAACATCCTCGGGGTCAGCAGAGAGTCGCAGCAGCTGCTGGAGGAGTATGAGGAAACCACCGGCAGCCAGACCTGGGCTCCAGCTGCTGGCCAAGCAGGGCAGAAGCACCAGCAGCTCTCGCCCAGCCAACCGGCTTTCCAACTCAGCCTTGCTGACCCAGGAAGAGCAAGGGGAGCTCGGATCCGGGAAAGGTGACTTGGACTTGGAAGACGTCTTGGCCACCAACCTGGGCGCAGACTTGTCCACTTTTGGGGATCTGGACCTTCTGCCTCCAACCAGCCCCATCACACACGACCTAGATTTGACGGTCTATGGGCAGCACAGCGAGGGTCCCCAGGGCAGGCGCAGGTCCTCACTGAATCCCACCAGAACAACCTGGGCTGGGGCGAAACCTTCATGGCCGCTGCTTTCCTGCAGAATCCCTGGGACGAAAGGACAAGCAGTTGCCTCACCAGCACTGTCACCATGGAGGAGGTGTTTGAATGCAATGACGCCCCCTTGACAGAGGAGTGAAAACAAAAGGGTCTATAAATTCAGCAAGTCGGCCTCTTGAGATGTTTTTATAAAACCTATTCTATATTATCTATTCAAAATAACCTATATTTTTAGCATTAGAAATTCCTAGTAGTAGGGGGCTGTGGGGAAATGCAGCTTTGGAGTTGTTAGATATTTTCACGTTTAATTGTTTCGCGGTTTCACGGTTTAATTGCGTAACTGCTTCATATTTACACTGTTTAATTGTTTCACTCTTTTGCTGCTTAATTGTTGAACTGTTTTACATTTACACTGTGTAACTATATCACTGTTTCATTCACTGAATGTTTCGTATTTACACTGTTCTATCGTTTCACTGTTTAATTGTTTAAATGTTATATATTTACACTGTTAATTGTTTCACTGTTTCGCTCTTTAATTTTTAAAATATGTTATATTTGCACTGTTTAATTATATCACTGTTTATTGGTTAAATGTTTCATATTTACACTGCTTAACTGGTTAAATGTTTCATACTTCCACTGTTCAATTTTTTCTGTTTCACTGTTTAATTTTTTAAATATTTTATATTTATACGGTTTAATTGTTTGATTTTTTTGCTGTTTAATTGTTGAAATGTTTAATATTTACAGTAAATTCCTTCACTGTTTTGGTTTTTAATTCTATTTTCAATATATATTTGTTTCATTGTTTTTGCTGTTTAAATGTTTTATATTTACACGGTTTAATTGTTTCACCGTTTGGCTGTTCAATTATTTGCATGTTTTATATTTACACGGTTTAATTATTTGACTGATTTTCTGTTTCATTGTTTAAATATGTTATATTTCCAATGTCTATTTTTTCACTGTTTTGCTGTTTAATTGATTCGATGTTTTATATTTACACTGATTGTTTGCCTGTTTTGCTGTTTCTTTAAATGTTTTATATTTACCCTGTTCATTCATTTGACTGTTTCGCTGTTTAATTGTTGAAATGTTTTATATTTGCACTGTTGAATTAAATCACTGTTTAGTTGGTTAAATGTTTTCTGTTTGCACTCTTTTCACTCTTTTCACTGTGTCTGCTGTTCTGGAAACTAAGACTACAGGAGGGAGGATTCCTGAAGCTGCAGCAATAGGTTTTGTTAAGGATCCAGCACTTGGCCTTGCAGGAGAGAAGCAGAGGGAACTGGGGTGCTCCCAGAACCAACCTGGTACTTGTATTTTTTGTACCCAAAATCCTTGTTTGGTGTTAGTGCATTGGGATTTGGGGGGGCCGGGGGGACATGACCCACCAGGTGGCTCCTGTGAGAAGCTGCTGGAAGCTCTCCCAGCTCCAGTTCCAGCCTGGCCTCTGGCCAAGGCCCAGCCAAGTAGGGAAGCTGGATGTGCCTCTGGGAGTGAAAGATTCAAGACAGGGAAAAGGAACCTGCCAAAAGACCCGCGGGGCAGGGGTGGTGTGAGAAGCGCCGGCTTCAAAGGCTCAGACAGACTCCTCAGGGAAGCACATTTTACTGAGGCTCTTGCAAGAGCGGGTGACCCACAAAGTAGGCACACCGGGGGGCACTCAGCCCACCTTTTTATTCCCTAATCCCAACCCAATTCTCCCTCCCTGGTTTCCCCATTGGCTCGGTACCCCAAGTTTGACAGCCCATCCAGTACGCCTAAGATGACCACCTGATGTCCCGCCCCCCTGCACCTGGTACCACAGCCCGCCTATAAGGCTGGCTCCATCTTGTTTGTTACTCCCCTTTTATGGTGGGGTTGTACAACCTTCTTTCCTTGGGTTGGGTACTTGGCCAGCTTGCTAACCACTCTTCTGGTGAACTGCTTTTCTGTTGCCCAAGCACTGAAACATGGCCACACAAGCCTTTGGGTACATCTCACTTCTAAGAATCGTTTCCTTTGCAGTTATCCCTGATGGAAAATAGCAACAGCTTTTACAAAAACAGTATCTATTTATAGCTTCTGCTAACACTATTTATTTATTTGTTTGTTTGTTTGTTTGTTTATTTTCTACTTCCTGCATGGGGAACGCTTCCATCATCAAAATAAGCTGCTTCTGTGCCTCAAACCAGCCTATGGAAACACTGTTTGTTTGGACGGCGTTTTCCTCCGGCAGATGCAGAAACATTTCCTCATGTGTTATGTAGCCTGGCGATCACCCTTCTTAACCCAGTCTCTTCTGCAGACACACTCCCCAGAAACACACTTTTTGGCTTCCTTCCAAGTACTACGTTGTCTGGCCTAAACCAGATGACAGTTTTCCCAGGTAGATTTAGGCAGGGGGGAGAGGGCTAATACAGAAAGAAACAAGCATGGATGTCAAAAGGCTGTCATTCTCTTCAGGTCCACGATGAAGCAACCTCTTCCTTCTCATGCATTGGGGTTAGGTTAGGACTCTTAGGCCAGCCTTTAGGACCTTCAGTCCAGCCTTTCAGTTATTAAACCGACCTCTAACCGGCCTTGGGGAAGGTGCATCAGCTGTCTCACCTGCCCATTAGATGCAACCACTGCTGCAGTGAAAGAGCAGATCACAGCTGGTGCCCTAGGAGTTACCCAGTCTTGCATATATTGCAGTTGCAGGCTCATGCTTTGAATCTGTGGCTGCTCTGGAAGATACCAATGCAAATATGTTAAACACAAAAGGCTCTCCCCACAGGGGTTTCTGTACTTAAGAGCCTGCAGAGAATTGCTGTCCTGTGCATTCCCCTGCTAGTGAACAGGGCTCATGACCCAGACTCTCTCTAAAGGCACCAGAGGGCACTGCTCTGGTTTTCAGTCACTGTACTAGCCAATGGTCTAACCTACTCCCTACAGTCACCATCAGGTTTGGCTTTAACTAAGACTTCCCTGTGGCAAAAGTTTACAGTGGTAAAAAGCAAGTTGTACTATCATAAAGCCCACTCTGTCAAGCACAAGCCCTTCCTTCCAGCCATGATTCACTTTGGAACACATTCACATATCCAAAGAAATCCAGAGGTGTTTGAAATACCTTCTAACTTACAAATCACCCAGAATCACAGAATTACCAAGGCTGGAAAAGACCTTTAAGATCATCAAGTCCAGCCTATGACCAACACCACCACACCATCTAGACTATGGCACTAAGTGCCACATCCAGCCTTGCCTTGAACACATCCAGGGACGGTGCCTCCACCACTTCCCTGGGCAGTCCATTCCAACGTCTAATCACCCTCTCTGCGAGGAAGTACTTCCTAATATCCAACCTCAACCTCCCCTGGAGCAGCTTCAAGCTGTGCCCTCTTATCCTGTCACTGGTTGCCTGGAAAAAGAGCCCAGCCCCCACCTGACTACAACCTCCCTTCAGGTAGTTGAAGAGAGTGAGAAGGTCTGAGTCTCCCCTGAGTCTCCTCTTCTCCAGGCTAAACAACCCCAACATCCTCAACCTCTCCCTATAAGAGTTTCCCTCTAGTCCTTTCACCAGCCTTGTTGCTCTCCTCTGGACCTGCTCCAGCACCTCAACATCCTTCTTGAAGTGAGGGGCCCAGAACTGCACACAGTACTTGAGGTGAGGCCTCACCAGTGCTGTGTACAGGGGGAGAATTACATCCCTTCTCCTGCTGGCCACACTATTCCTGATACAAGCCAGGATGCCATTGGCCTTCCGGGCCACCTGGGCACACTGCTGGCTCATGTTCAACCGGCTGTCCACCAGCACTCCCAGGTCCCTCTCTGCCAGGCTGCTCTCCAGCCACTCTTCCCCTAGCCTGTAGTGCTGCCTGGGGTTATTGTGGCCAAAGTGCAGGACCCTGCACTTGGTCTTGTTGAATTTCATGCCGTTGGCCTCGGCCCATCGATCCAGCCTGTCCAGGTCCTCCTGCAGCCTCTTCCTACCCTCTGGCAGACCAAAGCTCCCCCGCAGCTTGGTGTCATCTGCGAATTTACTGAGGGTGGACTCAATCCCCACATCCAGGTCGTCAATAAAGATGTTGAATAGGACTGGGCCCAGTACTGATCCCTGGGGGGACACCAGTGGTCACCAGATGCCAGCTGGATGCAGCTCCATTCACATCACTCTCTGGGCCTGGTCATCCAACCAGTTTTTGACCCAGCAAAGGGTGCACCTGTCGAAGCCGTGCATTGCTAGCTTCTCCAGGAGGATGCTGTGGGAGACTGTGTCTTAAGATACTTTAAATTAAACAATAACATTTCATTCAAGGCCCAGGAGAGGCTCCATCGAAACACAATAGTTATTGAAACAGGTTCTCCAAGCATAACCTCTTCATCATCAGTAACTCACACAAGTTAGTCCCCGCAAAACTAATAGGTGTTGGTGTTTCAACAGTGCCTGCATAAACTCCTATTCCTTGTCTTTCTGACCATGGATCTGGATATGTCATGGTAAGTAAGGGAAAGAAGTCCTTATGTTGCGAGCCCATATTCCAATATTTCTTTAGGATGCTTATTGAAGTACGTGCTGCTCTGTACCAACAGAAGAAGTATGACTGTACCTGTACTAAAAGCTTTACAGAATAGTTGCAACCGTAAAAGAGGAGTCAAACTTCTCACCAAAAGGTTGACTGCGTATACCCATATTAAGTAGAATCAGTGAGGAAGACAGATGTGTGGACAGACCCTCTCCTGAACACTGTCTTCTGTTCCATTTATCTGATGCTCCTGTAGCACTTAACAGCCAGCTCCAACATCCCTTCAGCTGTCAAGAATGAGAGCTGAAGGCCAGATGAGAGCAGAACCATCTGAGCTCCAGTACATACACACACACACGTGCCAGCTTTCCTACAGCTAATTGGTGCCATGCCACTTTTCTGTGCAACAGAACTCTCTCTCCTATCCCCAGGATGGGAAAGCAAATTCATACTGTCTATGTTAGACCTTCTCCTCAACTTCAGAGGAAAGAGGCTTAAATGCATGATGTAAAACACAAGCTTCAACATTTCAGCTTTGAACTGACAGAAGCAATGTAGTAAGATGATGTAATTCAGCTTGGACTGCTCTGAAACCTTCCATGGAGAGTAAGACATGACAGAAGCTGGTTTGTGGCCAGACACAAAAGCTTTAATGAAATGAAAACATGGGAATAATACTGCCTTCAAAAATGGGTAAGAGAAAACCAGTTTTGCTCAAAGCGTTTTCAATGTCACTCCTTTTTGATTGAGAAAGCAATAGCACAACATCAACTCAAAAGTCTTTTATTGGAAAAAACCATGGGACAGCAGTCCTCAGTCCTAACGATGCACATGGCGGTTTGCCCCCGAGAAGAACCTCCTGCTTTGAGAAGTATCTTCTCTGTAATGTAAACCTATGTCAATGTGCTCCTCCCACAGCTCCCCATACAGCAACACATGCAAGAAACTGCTCAGGTGTTCTGCTGGCTCTGTTCTGCTGTCTTGCTCTGGTAAAAATGCAACCAGCATCAGCAGGCCAAAAACTACACTTGCATTTACGAAAATAAGTTGGAACAAGAGTATCAACAATTCTAAGCATCGACCTATGCAAATGAATGAAGTATGTGGGAGGTGAGCAGAAGAGAAATGAAGGCTGACAGCTCTGCTTGAACTTGGGTGACACACACCAACGGATGTTGTTAAAGAGCAGAATGGTGCCAATTCCCACTCTGGCACCTATGGCACACCCCTTTGTTCACGCAACACATGAGGCACAGTTACCTTGCAGAGCTCAGAGAAGTCAGCTGTCCCTTTCATCTCATCCCCCTCATTTAAGCAAGTGTAGGATCCTGCACCTGGGAAGGAAGAACACCAAGCACCAATATAGGTTAGGGGCGGACCCTCTGCAAAGTGGTTCGGGGGAGAAGGATCTTGGAGTCCTGATAGATAGTAAATTATCCATGAGCCAGCAGTGTGCCCTTGTTGCCAAGAAAGCCAACATTTCCTTGACATTTGTCCTAAATCTGTCCCTTCAAAATTTACTATATTTACTGCCAAGATACGTCAAATGTCCCTGGTTAGCAGAAGGGTGATGTGACCCTGTGCTGGTGTTTCCCACGTTACCAACACTCTGGAGCAGAAATGGGCCCTGCAATGCCTAAGCCAGGCAGACAGCCCATCACCAGCTGGCTTCCTTGCTATGTTGATGCCTTGGTTGAGCAGACTGACTGGGAGAAAGAACTGAGTGGAACCTTCACCTCCTAAGGCAAATTAAATCGAGATTTCTTAGGCTGTGAAAACATTTGGTAAACTTTTCTTCTTTTTTTTTTTTTTCCTTTTGTCTCTCTGCTTCCTCTTTTTGACCAAGGCAAGAAACAGAAATGAACTGCAAGAAGAGCTATCCCCTCCACTCCAAACCAGAGTGTAAATGTGACCCTTATCTACAAGAGATGCTCCATTGTGAGCAACTAATACTTTAACTCAGGCAGGTGCCCAGACTGGTTATCATCTATGGCAGAAGAAGACCCTTCTTTGTGAAAAAAGGTTGTCTTCAGATGACACTCCTTGGAAACTTCACACGTGGGTAGGAGCCAGGCCCCCAGTCAGCTTGCATTCACTGGTGACTGGCAGTGACACTTTCTTCCTTTGGCACTCGGGGAGAGTCCCAGCAGCTCTCATTTCTCCTTTTGTCTAAGCCTGAGGTTTGTCTGATTAATTTTAAATTCTTTGACAATGCCTTGGCCTCAGAAAAAGGTCTGCAAACAGCAAAAGCCTCCCTGTGTGTGCTGTACTGCCTGTCTCTTTACTGCCTGTCTGTCTCCTGCATCTCCTGGTGACTGCTCCATAGGAGGAGAAATAAGCTCATGGCCCCTGTACAGCTCTAGGGCCTGTGCCATTGCTACACAGTTAAGAGATGTAAAGAACCTCCCTGGTTTTGCATCCGGATGAGCCGAGTCTGAAGTGTCTTTTGTGGATGACTGGAGGGCTGCTAATCAACTGAAATACAGGCTTAGGCTAAGCTGGAATTCTTCAAAGCTGAAGGGTTTGAGCGAGCTAGAAAAGAGATGCTGGTGCCTCTAGAGCAAAGTCTGCAACGTACATTCCTTGACTCCAGAGCCATTCCTACAGCTTCCCACTGACTGAAGACACACAGGAACCAGTACGCTCATGAACAGCACCATTTGTACAGTCACTTTTCTGATGGTCTCAGTAACACAAGGTCTGCTGTATCCAAATGTACCGGGAAGTTAATTTTCCATTGGCATGACTGTTGGTAACTAAAATGTTCCTCACATAAATGCTCACATGTGAAACAAACTGACAGACCCCAGCAGCGTATTACTCATTTTCATACAGAAAGCAACACACGTAAACATTAAGGGCATTAAAATGCTGTAAGAAATACCTTGGGAATGGGGAAGAAAAAAGGTGACAGTTGGCAGACGATTTGTAGCCAGTAAAGGAATAAGCCAATCGTGTGACTGTCTATAGGAAGAGGTTTATCACACAGCAGATTTTTCTTCCCAATCACTTTTGTTTCAAAGAGGAATCGCAGGATTGGTTTTATTGTTTTGGCTTCAACAGGGCATGGATTTGTCCAACTTTTGGAAAGAAGTCAGCAACCCCTTTCTTCTGCCACCCTCATGGGGCTGTGTTTCCTTATTTGCCAAGAAAGCCCAGCCATGAAGGTGAAGTGTTTGGCTCAGTTAAGCTCTAGTGGCTGTAAAGAGACAAAGGAAGAGGAAGCACAACTATATTGAGAGCTTCACACTAAGCTACATCTGGAGGCAGAGCTACCTTGGAGTGAGGGTGAAAACCACAGACAAAATGTTAGCTTTTCCAAATTATTTTTGGCTGCATTCTTATTATCTCTTTGAATATTGCCAGGTTTGGAAGACCCTTTCTGGTAGTAATTTTCCATCATGCTAACTGTAGCACCTTATTGCTCTACAGTTAGAGCACCAGAGCTGCTGACAGTCACAGACTTGCTTTAGATAAGCAGTTTTCTCTATGTTTGGTTTCACCCAAAAATGATCAGGCTTTTGAAAAGATTCTGCATTTTTATCATATAGAATTCTCATAGAATTCAGTGTATTTTGGCAAGCTCAAGACTCGGAGGCTGTAGTCAGGACAGATGCCTATCAGCTTTCACTTAGAGTCATCGAATGCCAAGTTGGAAGGGACCTCAAGGTCCCAATCTTTCCAAGGAAGAGCAGGGTTCAGATGAGATGGCCAGCACCCTGTCAAGCGGGGTCTTAAAAATATCAAGTGCTGGAGAATGCACCACTTCCCTGGGAAGATTATTGCAGTGTCTGACTTTCTCACAGTGAACAGCTCAAAACATCTGCTGCAACAAACCTCAAGAATGTTGCAAAGATCAGCACAAGGGGGGGAGGCAGACTTCTCTTTCCAATGCAAATTGGCTTCACTCATTCACCTGCATGCTGTCATATCCACCTCTCTGCAAGCCACTAAATATGGAGCTCCACCTAGCCTGGACAGCATTACAGGGGACAAGAGCTTTATAGCTCCTGGATGGTCCTGGCTTGGTGTTCCAAGAAGGAGAACCTAGATGTGATCCTGATGAAGTGCTAGTGTGAGTGCCATCAACAGCTGCCCCTCTCACAGCCCTTATTCTGCCTGTCCTGAGGTTTTCATGCTCAGATGTTCCTCTTCATCCCTGGTCCTACCAGTCACCAACCACAGAACCGCTTTTACAAGAAGGGGACTGAAGAGGTCTCTCGTGCAACCACTGGCTCAGTGTAGGGTCAACAAGGAGCACAGACCTGGATGCTCTGGGTCGTGGCCACTCAGGTCTTGAAGGCTGACCTTTGGGCTCAGGGACGCCACAATCTCTCTGGGCAACCCACCCAAGTGCCTCATGATGCTCACAAGGATTTTGGTTTTGATTCCTTGTCTCCAGCCTGAACCTCTCTAGTTTCAGGGCATGCCACCACCTGTCTCCCTCCCACCAGGCAGTGCTGGGAAGAGCCTGTCCCTATCCCCTGGATGCCTTCCTCAGAGGCAGTGGGGTGTGCTGTGAGGTGCCCCGACGCCTTCTGGGCTGCACGCTGGGGTGCAGTGCTATTTGGGCAATGACCGAGGGGGTGGACAGCGTGTCGTGAAACCCTGAGAGGTGATTGGTGAAGCCCCCAAGCGACAGGTGCTCGAGCCACCCAATCAGTTTGGAGTCCCCGTTACCGGCACTCCAGCTGAGCCGTTAGTGAGGCTGGAGCGGTCAGCGTCCCTTGGAGCTGGGCTTGCGATTGTGGAGCTGTTCCTCGGAGCTCTTCACCCTCGACCCCAGAGCCAGTAAAGGATTCTCCCCGGCCCTGCCAGCTGCAGGCAGCCGGGGCACCCAGGAGGCACGCTCACAGCAGCAGAGGTGAGCTGGCAGGGAAACCTCACCTCGGGGAGCTGGCAGGGTTTCCTTCTGCAGGGACCTGGGCATTTACTTGCCCCCTCCCCAGGCCAGCCCCTGACCGGGGCCTCTCTTCCTTTTCTAGCGTGACACCGGCTCCTGCAGAGCCTTTGGGAGGGAGCAGCGCAACATCCCCAGCTCCCCCTGGCCCACCACAGTGCAGGGAGAGCATGGCCACAGAGCTGAACAACCGCTGTCCCATCTGCCTGGACAGCCAGGAGGATGCCAGCTACGTGCTGCCGTGCCTCCACCAGTTCTGTTATGCCTGCATCCTGCGGTGGGCCCGTAGCAAGCCCGAGTGCCCCCTCTGCAAGAGGAGGATCTTCTCCATTGTGCACTCGGTGCAGGCGGACAACAACTTTGAGGAGCACGTCATCTCATCACCTGCAGCTCCATCAGTTGTCCACCGCCGATCAAGAGGAGGTCCTGGCCATCCAGCTGCCCACAGACCTGCAGCACCAGGACAACAGCCTGCGGGGCTGGTGCCCAGGGCTCCTCCGCGTGGCCTGCAGCACAACGTCTGGGCACCTGTTTTCCAGGAACGCCCAGCTCTCCTGCAGGCCCTTCTGCCCTGGATCCTTGAGGAGCTGGAATTGTCCATTCAGAACCAGCGTTCTGTGGCAGAGGTGGCAGAGGCCCTTGCTGTGCCCCTTCTAGTCCTCTTCAGGCTGGATGAAGAAATACTGAACCAGCTCCTGGGGGCCTCCCTCCAAAACGCCGTGGAGACATTTTTGCACCCAACTGTTGAGGCCGCTGTGCAACGGGGCATCAGGGAGGCCCGCCAGCTGCTGGGCCTGCGGGGCCAGGGGGTTGCCGAGACGTGGGAGCGTCCTGCTGCCTCCCGAAGGGGGCCTCCTGCCCCTGGTCCAGCCCCCTCCAGCGGCCCTGCTGGAGCCCCTGAAGAGGAGCGCCCCACCACCTCAGCTGCTGCTCTTCAGGGGGGTCGCAGCAGCCCCCCCAGTGCCCCCGCTGGAGCCCCTGAAGAGGAGCGCCCCACCACCTCAGCTGCTGCTCTTCAGGGGGGTCGCAGCAGCCCCCCCAGTGCCCCCGCTGGAGCCCCTGAAGAGGAGCGCCCCACCACCTCAGCTGCTGCTCTTCGGGGGCGTGCCAGCAGCTCCCCAAGTGCCCCTGTTCCCACCCACAGGGAGCAGGAAGAGCAGGTTGAGGAGCCAGGGGAAGCTGTGGCTGGTCCCTCAACTCCCAGCCAGGGCAGGGACCGCTCCCCTGGGAGACCACGGCGAGCCCCAAAGAGGAGAGCCAGCAGTCCCCAGGACTCCTCCCAGCCCCCCAAGAGGCCACCCCACCGGCAGCAGTAGAACGAGACGTGCTGGCTGGGTTGGGGTTTCTCTGGCTGTCATCTCTCCCTCTGCTGCTGCTGCTGTTCCAGCAAGCTGTTTTCTCACCAGAGAATATCACCATCCATCAAGACAGGTGGCCTTCCCCTGCCTCCCTGAGCAGAACTGGTGCAGCTCCTCCAAGGCTTTTCTGGACTCACTGGGAGCCTGGACTCAGACACCCCATCTGCTGCCGAGTCCAGTTTGGGACTTGTCTGTGCAGAGGCAGGGATGGGTACTGCCCACTGCACCAACCTCCTGTCGTACCCTGCCAAGGCAGAGCTCCCAGGAATTTCAGCAAGGGGAAGCACAAAGCCCTGCACCTGGGGAGGGATGACACCAGGCACCAGCACTTGCAGTGGGCTGCCCCACTGGAAAGCAGCTCTGCAGACAAAGCCCTGGAGGTCCCGGTGGGTACCAAGCTGATCCCCAGCCAACAACATGCCCTTGCCACAAGGAATGCTAATGGTGTCCTGGGCTGCATCCAGTGGAGTTTTGCCAGGTGGACAAGGAAGACAAGTGAGCTGGAGCTGTTAGGCTGGAGAAGAGAAGCTCAGATCCATGTTGAAAAAGGCCTGAAGGGAGGAGGCTGCAAGGAAGATGGAGCCAGGCTCTTTCCAGTGGTGCACGGTAACAGGAGGATGGACACTGAAGAGGAGTCTGGACCTGATCCTGGGTAAGTGATCCTTCTGAATACCATAATTATGCCTCATACAAGTACAGAAGACACTTCTTACAAAAAAATTTAAAAGTAGCCCTACAGGAATGCAGCCAACCCCTGTGTACTTAGCAACTGTTCAAAAGCTATTCAGCTTGTAATGGTGTGTTTCAGAAATCACAGACTTGGTCCCTATGACTGAAGTCGTTAGCCAGCAGTGTACACCCTCCCACCTTCACATCGTCTCATCTCCAGCCTCAATCAATTAGGCAGCCAGTGAAATCTGGGAGAGTGTCCTTTCTCAGCATTTACCTTCTATAACAAGAACGTCCCCTGAGGTGTGTGTGACTAAGCTTAAAAAAGGTGCTCATCAACCCAATAAGGCTTTTTGTACCTATTGGAGAGAACAGATGACAGCGGAAGAGAAATGCTGGAGAAATGTTTAGCCTGTACTGAATGTGTTGTATTTAGGAGCACACAGAGACATGGCTCAGCTGCTTCTGTTATGCTGACACCACCCCTTCAACTGAGGAGTCCTCTCCTTTGGTAGAACTCTGTCGTGCTGCTTCTGGTCCTTCTGAGCACAGAAATCAGCCAAGCAGAATTGACTTCTTTCTCTTGTAACAATTAACTCCCAATCCACTCAGCAAACACACCGTGTTCCAAGATCCCATCTCCTATTCCCTTTCACTCACAGGCCTGAAGACAGCTGCAAGGCTGATGAGCTACAGAGCAGGAGACCTGGGACATGCAGGAGACAGAAAGGAGGCTTGAGCTGTATGTCCAGGCACGCAGTCCCCAGTGCCAGCCTGTGGGTGGGGAGCTTCAAGGGAACGTCTGCTTGGCTACAACCAACAGACCCGGGTTACCCACACAACCTTCCTGGAGTGATCCAGAGAGGCAGAAAGGACCTAACTGACCCCAGGACACTCATAACAATGGATAACCAAAAAAGCTGGTAAGAAAGGCTTTTTGACTTGTCATTCAGATGCTGGCAAAAGCACCAGTTACCAGCTTAGCTAAGTGATATTGTTTATATTCCTTTTATAGGACATATTTTACTCTTTATGCAAAAACACGCCTGCCGCCTGTGACCAAAGTCAGGTAAGACTCATTCCTTTCTTTGCTTACGTTATACTTGTCTGAAGCTGTACTCTCTGTCTCTCTGCTTCAAACAGATAAACATCTTAATCTATGTCTGGGCTGCTTAGAAACCTTTCCTGTTGGTCATTGTTCATGTGGTTGCCTAAATACGGAAGAAGAGCTAATTGGGCATTTCTGTACCGTTCACTACTTGCTCTGTCCTTTGTGTTTTACTTCAAGCTCAAGCTCTAAATATCTAGGGGTGCTTAGGAATGGCCGTTTTTGTGAAAAGGAAGTGTTTCCAATCGTTATGGCTGCAGAGGAAAAAGCTAATTATAAATAAAGAGGAAGAGAGCAGAGAGAGCAGGCAAACAAAGCTCCACGTTCCCCCACTTTCTGACCCTATAACACAAAAAACCCCAACAAACCAAAACCAGGGGGTTTGGTGATGAGTTTTCTTGAACTCAGTTGCAATTTTCTCCTCTCTAATTTCAAAGCAGAGGCAATGCAGATGCAGTGCCAAAGGAGTCTGATGCTGAGCTGGTGCTGAGCGTGGATGTGCAGCTGATCCAGGGCAGCAAATGGAGTGAGAGGCGCCTTCTCCTCCTCCAGGAGGATTTGGTGGTTGCCAAGTTGCGGTAGGACCCTCAGAGCCCAGCGGCCTTTCCCCCAGCCCTGGCCCTGGCACCAGGGCAGGGACAGCCTGGCAGCAGCCCCCCAGCCCCAGCACCTTGGTCCTGGATGCACCAATGTCCATCCCCAAGGGCAGGTGGGGGACAGGGCTCTGCGCGCGAGGACCCCAAGAAGGCCACCTCCAGCTCACTGCCTGCCTCTCCTCTCTGCAGAGGTGGCACCACCCTGCGCCCACAGATCTGCCTGGCCTTGGAACAGCTGTGGGTGCTGAGTAGCAGGAAGGAGCCAGCACAGGAGCAAGAAGAAGAGGAGGAGGGAGGCAGCAATGAGGACATGATCTCCCTCCTCTTGTCCTGGCCCACTGACTCCTGCACTGCCGAGCTGGGGTGAGTCCTGCTGCCATGTCCCACAGCCGGGCAGGAGAGGTTCCCAGCCATGCCCCCGCCATCCTGTGCGTGTCCTGTGCCCGAGGCTGGGGGGGCAGCAGGGTCTGATGCTGGTTCTCCTCTCTTCCTGCAGCTCCTGGGTGCTGAAGGAGCTGTGGCTGGGCACAATGCGGGGTAAGGCAGGGAGAGGCTGCAGGCACAGCCGGATGGGGGAACACAGCTCCCAGCTGTGTGGGGAGAGGTGCCCCCATGGCTGCGGGCAGCTCTCGGGCACAGCTGCCTGGCAAGGGAGGAGAGGCTGCCTGGGGCTCAGCCGGCTCTCTGCCTGTCCCCGCCCGGTGCACAAGAGAGGAGCCAAGGGAGCCCACGGGACCTGCCTGCCATCGCTCAGAGGTCTCTCTGGTCTGAGCTCTGTCCCTCCGAGCAGCAGAGGGGGACTTCTCCGTGCACCAGGTGAGTTTTGAGAAAGAAAAGCGAAGCGACCTCCTGCAAGAGGTTGAGCTGCACTCACTTGTCCCCTGAGTGTTGCCCTGCAGGTTGAGCAGCCCAGGGGACAAAGAGGAGCAAGGACACCCGCTGAGCAGCAGCTGCTGGACCTGCTTCTGCATGGACATGGAGCCTCTGCTGATGCCCACAGCTTGGAGGAGGGCAGGATGACGAGGGCTGGGACAGGCTGTCCCGCTGTCACATCGGCTCTCAGGAGCCTCCGAGCCAGAGCCACAGCTCCAGCTGCTGGCCCCCTGCCTATCCTCCCACTGGTCTCCACTGATGGGCTCTGAACGGTTTTCCTTTACAGCAGGAGAAAGCAGCAGCAGCAGCAGGAGGAAGAGCAAGGGGCTGCCCTGGCCCTTTGCTCTGCAGCGGAGCCCGTCCACTGCCCAGGCTCCAGGGCAGGCGGGCTCCAGCTGCAGCGGGGCGCTCTTTGGGCAGCCCTTGGCAGCGCTCTGCGGGGAGGACGGCACGCTGCCCTGGCCCATTCAGGTCAGCCAGCCTGGACAGGGGGTCCCCAGCCGTCCCTCCACCTGCTGCACAGGCAGCGTCCCCAGGGCTGCAGGGATGGGGGACTGGGTTCTTCATCCCCAGCAACGAGCCAAGTCTGGGGCAGTGCTCTGGCCACTGCTGTTGGAAGGCAGCTCCTCAGCCAAGTCCCTGTCCTCCTGCCTCTCCTGCAGGAGCTGCCGGATGGCGTGCAGCACCCAGGACCGACGGAGGAGGGGATATTCCGCCGAGCTGCCAGTGGGACGGAGCTGCGGGAGCTGCGCGAGGCTCTGGACCACGGCGAAGACGTGGACCTGGGAAGCCAGCCTGCGCTGCTCTTGGCCATCATCTTGAAGGTGAGCACTTCTGACCTGCAGCTGGAGGAGCTCCAGGCTGGGCTGGAGTGTGCGGGGAGCGGCAGGCTCGCAGGGGAGAGCGGTGGGACAGGCCCCCTGAGGGCTCAGCTGGGCTGCTCAGGCAAAGTCAGCTGTTTGGGGAGAGAAAAGCCTGTTGGGGCTGCTGGTTCCGCCCCGCGCCCGCCGTCCCCCCGTGGCGGTTGGAGCCCCGCGTCGTTTCCGCGGAGCCGCGGCGCCCGGGCGCGCTCAGCCCGTGCAGCGCTCCTCGGCACGGCCGGGCTCCGGCCGCTCTCTCCTGACCCCAAACCCCCCGGGTTCCGGGTTTTCAGCCCCAAGCTGCACCCCCAGCCCGAGGAGAGCCAGGGACTAAATCCGCCTGCTCGCTCGGAGTGAGGGGGTGCGTGGGGTGGGTCCGCGCTCTCCGCCCCCCGGGTTGTTTTACGGACACCTAAGGGTGAAGGGAGGAGCAGAAACAGCCTGAACCCGAGGGGAGTGGGCAGCGGGGGGGACCTGAGGATTTTTTGCCGAGGTGCTGGATCCGGAGATTCTGTCCTGCTAGTGGTGGGTGGAAGAGACATCCTGATTGTGTGGGATGACGGGGCTGTTGGAGGGGTTGTTTTGGGTTTGGTGTTTTGTTTGGTTTTCGATTTGTCGCTTCAGCCGAAGGCTTGCTGGGCAGCTCCGGCCTGCCGGGGGGGCGGGAGACCGCGGGCACGGGGCTTCGAGGGAATTTCCCCGAGGTTCAGAGCTGCTAAACACCACGGTGCTTGCACACAAGTGCTTAATCAGGGTGCCCCGGCAGAAGGATGAGCCCGGGAAAGGAGGGTTTTGGAAGATCGATCTCCTGTGCACCGACCGGCTCCAGAAGGGTGCCTTCAGAAAGCGGAGGAGGTCCCCAGCGCAGATCCACAAAAGGGCCCTCACAAAAGCAGCCCAGCAGGAACCACGGTGTGATGCCGGCCCGGCCGCTTCAGTTTGCACCCCCACTAACATCCTCGGGGTCAGCAGAGAGTCGCAGCAGCTGCTGGAGGAGTATGAGGAAACCACCGGCAGCCAGACCTGGGCTCCAGCTGCTGGCCAAGCAGGGCAGAAGCACCAGCAGCTCTCGCCCAGCCAACCGGCTTTCCAACTCAGCCTTGCTGACCCAGGAAGAGCAAGGGGAGCTCGGATCCGGGAAAGGTGACTTGGACTTGGAAGACGTCTTGGCCACCAACCTGGGCGCAGACTTGTCCACTTTTGGGGATCTGGACCTTCTGCCTCCAACCAGCCCCATCACACACGACCTAGATTTGACGGTCTATGGGCAGCACAGCGAGGGTCCCCAGGGCAGGCGCAGGTCCTCACTGAATCCCACCAGAACAACCTGGGCTGGGGCGAAACCTTCATGGCCGCTGCTTTCCTGCAGAATCCCTGGGACGAAAGGACAAGCAGTTGCCTCACCAGCACTGTCACCATGGAGGAGGTGTTTGAATGCAATGACGCCCCCTTGACAGAGGAGTGAAAACAAAAGGGTCTATAAATTCAGCAAGTCGGCCTCTTGAGATGTTTTTATAAAACCTATTCTATATTATCTATTCAAAATAACCTATATTTTTAGCATTAGAAATTCCTAGTAGTAGGGGGCTGTGGGGAAATGCAGCTTTGGAGTTGTTAGATATTTTCACGTTTAATTGTTTCGCGGTTTCACGGTTTAATTGCGTAACTGCTTCATATTTACACTGTTTAATTGTTTCACTCTTTTGCTGCTTAATTGTTGAACTGTTTTACATTTACACTGTGTAACTATATCACTGTTTCATTCACTGAATGTTTCGTATTTACACTGTTCTATCGTTTCACTGTTTAATTGTTTAAATGTTATATATTTACACTGTTAATTGTTTCACTGTTTCGCTCTTTAATTTTTAAAATATGTTATATTTGCACTGTTTAATTATATCACTGTTTATTGGTTAAATGTTTCATATTTACACTGCTTAACTGGTTAAATGTTTCATACTTCCACTGTTCAATTTTTTCTGTTTCACTGTTTAATTTTTTAAATATTTTATATTTATACGGTTTAATTGTTTGATTTTTTTTGCTGTTTAATTGTTGAAATGTTTAATATTTACAGTAAATTCCTTCACTGTTTTGGTTTTTAATTCTATTTTCAATATATATTTGTTTCATTGTTTTGCTGTTTAAATGTTTTATATTTACACGGTTTAATTGTTTCACCGTTTGGCTGTTCAATTATTTGCATGTTTTATATTTACACGGTTTAATTATTTGACTGATTTTCTGTTTCATTGTTTAAATATGTTATATTTCCAATGTCTATTTTTTCACTGTTTTGCTGTTTAATTGATTCAATGTTTTATATTTACACTGATTGTTTGCCTGTTTTGCTGTTTCTTTAAATGTTTTATATTTACCCTGTTCATTCATTTGACTGTTTCGCTGTTTAATTGTTGAAATGTTTTATATTTGCACTGTTGAATTAAATCACTGTTTAGTTGGTTAAATGTTTTCTGTTTGCACTCTTTTCACTCTTTTCACTGTGTCTGCTGTTCTGGAAACTAAGACTACAGGAAGGAGGATTCCTGAAGCTGCAGCAATAGGTTTTGTTAAGGATCCAGCACTTGGCCTTGCAGGAGAGAAGCAGAGGGAACTGGGGTGCTCCCAGAACCAACCTGGTACTTGTATTTTTTGTACCCAAAATCCTTGTTTGGTGTTAGTGCATTGGGATTTGGGGGGCCGGGGGGACATGACCCACCAGGTGGCTCCTGTGAGAAGCTGCTGGAAGCTCTCCCAGCTCCAGTTCCAGCCTGGCCTCTGGCCAAGGCCCAGCCAAGTAGGGAAGCTGGATGTGCCTCTGGGAGTGAAAGATTCAAGACAGGGAAAAGGAACCTGCAAAAAGACCCGCGGGGCAGGGGTGGTGTGAGAAGCGCCGGCTTCAAAGGCTCAGACAGACTCCTCAGGGAAGCACATTTTACTGAGGCTCTTGCAAGAGCGGGTGACCCACAAAGTAGGCACACCGGGGGGCACTCAGCCCACCTTTTTATTCCCTAATCCCAACCCAATTCTCCCTCCCTGGTTTCCCCATTGGCTCGGTACCCCAAGTTTGACAGCCCATCCAGTACGCCTAAGATGACCACCTGATGTCCCGCCCCCCTGCACCTGGTACCACAGCCCGCCTATAAGGCTGGCTCCATCTTGTTTGTTACTGCCCTTTTATGGTGGGGTTGTACAACCTTCTTTCCTTGGGTTGGGTACTTGGCCAGCTTGCTAACCACTCTTCTGGTGAACTGCTTTTCTGTTGCCCAAGCACTGAAACATGGCCACACAAGCCTTTGGGTACATCTCACTTCTAAGAATCGTTTCCTTTGCAGTTATCCCTGATGGAAAATAGCAACAGCTTTTACAAAAACAGTATCTATTTATAGCTTCTGCTAAAACTATTATTTATTTAAACTATTTATTTATTTATTTGTTTGTTTGTTTATTTTCTACTTCCTGCATGGGGAACGCTTCCATCATCAAAATAAGCTGCTTCTGTGCCTCAAACCAGCCTATGGAAATACTGTTTGTTTGGATGGCGTTTTCCTCCGGCAGATGCAGAAACATTTCCTCATGTGTTATGTAGCCTGGCGATCACCCTTCTTAACCCAGTCTCTTCTGCAGACACACTCCCCAGAAACACACTTTTTGGCTTCCTTCCAAGTACTACGTTGTCTGGCCTAAACCAGATGACAGTTTTCCCAGGTAGATTTAGGCAGGGGGGAGAGAGGGCTAATACAGAAAGAAACAAGCATGGATGTCAAAAGGCTGTCATTCTCTTCAGGTCCACGATGAAGCAACCTCTTCCTTCTCATGCATTGGGGTTAGGTTAGGACTCTTAGGCCAGCCTTTAGGACCTTCAGTCCAGCCTTTCAGTTATTAAACCGACCTCTAACCGGCCTTGGGGAAGGTGCATCAGCTGTCTCACCTGCCCATTAGATGCAACCACTGCTGCAGTGAAAGAGCAGATCACAGCTGGTGCCCTAGGAGTTACCCAGTCTTGCATATATTGCAGTTGCAGGCTCATGCTTTGAATCTGTGGCTGCTCTGGAAGATACCAATGCAAATATGTTAAACACAAAAGGCTCTCCCCACAGGGGTTTCTGTACTTAAGAGCCTGCAGAGAATTGCTGTCCTGTGCATTCCCCTGCTAGTGAACAGGGCTCATGACCCAGACTCTCTCTAAAGGCACCAGAGGGCACTGCTCTGGTTTTCAGTCACTGTACTAGCCAATGGTCTAACCTACTCCCTACAGTCACCATCAGGTTTGGCTTTAACTAAGACTTCCCTGTGGCAAAAGTTTACAGTGGTAAAAAGCAAGTTGTACTATCATAAAGCCCACTCTGTCAAGCACAAGCCCTTCCTTCCAGCCATGATTCACTTTGGAACACATTCACATATCCAAAGAAATCCAGAGGTGTTTGAAATACCTTCTAACTTACAAATCACCCAGAATCACAGAATTACCAAGGCTGGAAAAGACCTTTAAGATCATCAAGTCCAGCCTATGACCAACACCACCACACCATCTAGACTATGGCACTAAGTGCCACATCCAGCCTTGCCTTGAACACATCCAGGGACGGTGCCTCCACCACTTCCCTGGGCAGTCCATTCCAACGTCTAATCACCCTCTCCGTGAGGAAGTACTTCCTAATATCCAACCTCAACCTCCCCTGGAGCAGCTTCAAGCTGTGCCCTCTTATCCTGTCACTGGTTGCCTGGAAAAAGAGCCCAGCCCCCACCTGACTACAACCTCCCTTCAGGTAGTTGAAGCGAGTGAGAAGGTCTGAGTCCCCCCTGAGTCTCCTCTTCTCCAGGCTAAACAACCCCAGCTCCCTCAACCTCTCCCTATAAGACTTTCCCTCTAGTCCTTTCACCAGCCTTGTTGCTCTCCTCTGGGAGGAGACTCTCCTCTGGACTCTGGGAGGTACACAGACAGCTGATACAGTTGTCACCAGGGCTTTCCCTTGCACTGAGCACCGTGACACATCCCTTGTCTCCTGTACTGAGCCCTGCTGAACATCCCCCATCCCTTGGACTGAGCTGTGATGCATGTCCCCTGTGTCCCCTGCACTGAGCCATGCCGCATGTCCCCCCATCTCTTGCACCGAGCCATGGTGCATGTCCCAAGTGTCACCTGCACCAAGCTGTTGTGCACATTCCCCCCATCCTGTGCAGGGAGCCCTGGGTACATCTCTGCCTGTGCCTTGCACCAAGCCATAGTCCAAGCCTCCCTGTCCCCTGCACACTCGCACGGCTCCACGTTGCACCTCCCATTCCTTCCACGCCGAGCCCTGTGCCGGCACACGCTGTCCTTGCCCATGTCATCCACCTGCCACCCTCACCCTATTACCCACCCCGCTTTCCTGGTGCAGGGCCTTTCACGTCCCCTCTGTGCCAAGCTCTGCCCCATGTCACCCTCCCTGGGCCAGTGGAGCTCCTCCCTCGGCTCTCTGCACCATTTCACCTTTTTCTCCTCATTTTCAGCCCCAGGGAAAGCCACCAAGTGCTTCCCCCTGCCCCCAGTTTCACCGTTGCTTTAGTAGATATTTTTCCCAGTTTTCCTCGACTAGCTCCATAGACTTTTTAAAACTCTAGGTTTGTGTAGAAACAAGGAACATTACATTTTATTTGAAAATCCAAAATATCTTTATTTCAGAAGGAATCTTAACAGATAACAACAGATCAATAACAACAGATAACAATACATATTCCTCCCTCCCTCCCTTCCTCACTCCCTCATTGTCTTCCTCACAGCCATAGCCTGTCATACCAGTCCTTCTTTCTTCCTCCTGTCAACTCGCGGTTCCCCGCCGCTGGGTCGCATCTTGTTAAATCGTGGTTAAGATGACCTTGTATGTACACACATACAAAGTACAAAATATCACACAGGTTCCCCGACATATATATGTGTCTCCAGTATTTTCTCATTTTCCCCAAAAGAAGTTCAGTAAACATTTTGGTGTGTTTAAACTCACTAGTGAGTGCGTGTATCTGTGCATGTGCATCCGTGGCAGGTATCTTGCTTGGTGAAACACCCGGTGGAAGCAAGCCAGGGGTCCTAAGTCAGGGATGGACCCACATTAGAAGCTGATCCACTCCGGCCATCCCGATATATTGTGACCGGTCTGCACTCTGACCCAGGCTTCGGCTCAAGCCAGACCTGTGGACTGTCACACCAGCCCAGCCAGCCCTGCCTGTCCCATCCTTTTTGCACACCAAATCCTCACACCTGGCTCCGGTCCCCTCTTGGCGTGTTTCATCCTGGCACTACCCAGTTCCGATGTACCATGGCTGGAGCGGGTGCCCTGGCCTGGCAACCATGGACTGGCTGCATGGCCACCCCTGTGCCTTCTGCCTCACGGCAAGTCATTGTGCAACAGCCCAGGAGGACGTCTGTCCTCTTCGCCCTGCAGACTTTAGCTGGGCTAGTGGGGTGACCCCACATGCCACGGGGGACCCCACAGCACGGAGGGAGGCTGCCAGCGGGCTGCCTTGGCTGAGGGCTTGGGAAGGGGGAGGAAGGGTGAGAAGGGGGAGGAAGGCTGGAAAGGGGAGACTTGCGGCGTGCCCCGCAGGGGCTGTGCTGAGTGGGTGCGGGTGCATGCACGGTGCTTCCACGAGTGTGCATTTGCACGGTGGGGAGGGAGACGGCAACGGGAACAAGGGGTGAGTGTGTGCCCTATCTCCTCCGGCTCAGCATCCGCGGTGGAAGGTGAGCAGGAGGCGGGGCTGCTTGTCCGCGGGGGCGTGTGCCCGGCCGGGCGTGCAAACTCAGGCATGTGGCGGGCGCGCGCAGCTTCTGCGGTCACACAGGTTATCTGCTGGAGTTTAAAAGAGCTTATAGCCCCGAGCCGGTGCAGAAGCAGCCGGTGGTTGCATGGGGTAGAGCCAGGAGCGGCGGCGAGGAAGGCGCCGTGAGTACCGGGCGGCTGGGGACGGAGGGCTGTGCGGGGTGTCCCCCCCCCCATCCCAACCCCCGAGATGGAGGCGGGGATCAGCGGAGGAGACACCCAGTGCCCGCCGCCGAAGCTCCGCTTTGAAGGAGGCGAAAGGGGGGGGGGGAGGGGCCCGAGAGAGTTTATTCCCCCCACCCCAGGGTGTTCCCGCACCTTTCCCCAACGCGCCTACGCGTGTCCACCCCCCCCCCGCGCCGCCGGGGCAGGGGCAAAGCCCGCCAGGAAACAATTTGGGCAACTGACCTTCCTGCTCTGCCGTGTCTGTGTGTCCGCCCTCCAGCCCGTTCCCAGCAGTTCATCCCAACCGCGAGTATGAGGGCTGCTGTCGCGGACCGAGATAGGTAAAGCCGCGACCCACACCCCCACCTCGGGGGATCGAGGGCTGAGGACCACTCCCCGTCACACTCACAAACAACGCTCAGGAATCAATAGATTTATTAAAGGCACTGAGGGTTTGGCAAGTCCGATATCACCTAACACACAGGGTCTATCTCTATATTTATATCCACACCTATATATCCATATACCAACAGCTATACAACACTACATCCATATACCAATAACAACCACACACACACTGAAAACAAGAGAGAACCTCTCCCCTTCCCCCCTGTTCCCGTTCCCGGACAGGGATAAGAGGGAAAGCCTGGAGAGAGCCTTTGGGAAATAGAAGAATATGGGAAAAGAGAAGTGAGTGTCTGGTATGTGTGAATATTATGTAGGAATGTTTGTAGGAATGTTAGTAAGATGTTCGCAATTCTCACCACCGGGGTACGGCCGAAGCCAATCCCTGGTCGGGATCCACGTCCTTTCCCTTGAGACAGTCCGTTCGGTGCGCTCACACGCCAACAACCACAGGAAAAGGCGCCGTATGACTTCACGGCAGCCTCCGCAGCGGTACGCTCACCGCGGCGGCTGGATCCGTAGTGTGTTCACAGAGTGCGCCTTATTTTCTCCCCTTCCGGTTCCGGCCCCGCCGTGCCTCCTGGGAGCTGTAGTCTGTGGGCCTGTGCGCATGCGCCTGGTACCTCTGTCCTCTCCCCACGAGTGCCGGGGGGCACATCACCAGGACTGGTCAGTGAATGTCGCTGGATTAAAGGCCATTCTAGAGTCCGTCTCTCACATCTCACCCCGTGGCTTTTATGACAGCGACTTGGTTCCTGTGTGGTGTATGTTTGTGTCTGTATATGTATGTACATCTGTACCCTAGTAGGCTCTTGTCCAAACTCTTACCTCTTTCCCTGCTTTCCAGAATTGCGTAACACACACGGATCCCTTTCCTGCACAAACTCCCTGATGTTTCCAGATCTTGGTGACTTCCCCCACTGCAATCTTAAAACTGGATTGGGACTCCAAGCAGTGCGTGAGCTAATCCGTGCTGCCTTCCCTGGGGACGGAACCTGGTTTGCATGTTTCAGCTTCTCTGGCTTCTCCAGCAGTTGTTTCTTAATCCACTAAACTTTTTTGGTAGAACGATTGGCACTTCTCTCTTTCAGAAAGCTCCTTTCTTCTCCACGCCTTGCTTCTAGACACGTGTGTAGGATCTGGACAGAGCACAGGTTGCAGACAGGAGATTGACTGCAAAGCTGCTTGATTTCTTGTTCACGTCTCTGTGTTTCAATTTACGGGACAGGGCAGCAGGTCCCTTCCTCAGATTGCTTTTTGCTCAGGAACTTGCTGACTTCTGCTAGGTTTTTGCTCATTTAACTCTGACCGTGCCCGCTGCCAGTGCAAGTGTACTGTTTAAATCCGTGCGGGACAGGACCTGGAGACGCTGCTGCCGGTCCTGCCGGCTGTCAGTGCAGGCAGCGAGGCAGGGACACCAGCTGCTTCCTGCAAAACGTGCAAATAGGTGGGAGCAGCCGTTCTTGCTCCTCGCTCCGTGCCCTGCCCCTCCGTGAGGAGTTAGCAGTTTGCTGTGATGCCTGGTGATGTGCAAGGGATGCTCGTGTCCGACCAGGCATCTCAATGGGACCAGATCCTGGGAACAGAGCTTGCTGGGGCTTTGTTGGGGAGGGTGGACTTTTCTGAGGCTGTGCTTTGGAAATGAGAGCCCTGCGCCTGGCAGACTGCTTTGCAACAGCACTTTAGGATAACCTCGTCAGAGCCTGTTGTCAGAGCAGGCGAAGCCATGATCTGATGATCGTGCAGGATCTTTGGTCTGACTTACCCTGAGAGGACCTGATCCTGGCAAGGTGCTGGGTCCCCATCCCCGTGGAAGGCGTAAATGCTTTCCATCATGTGGCGTTATTGTAGCGTTGCCTTCTCAGCCTGACAAATGTACCACGTCCTGTTCTTGGTATGAGTTGCTAGAACAAGGCATGTTTTGTTTGTTTGCTTAAAATAGGTTTCTAGATGTCACATACCCTGAGCCATGTTTAGGGAGACATTGGGGCTTCTCTTAATTTCCTAATGATCTTGATTTTTATTTATTTATTAAAGATACATGACCTGCAAAGGAAGGAAAAGGTATGACAAGGTTGCAGGAAAAGACAAACAAGACCTAAGGTTGTGGAAAGGAAAAAAAAATCTATGTGGAAAATGCAAAGCGTATGTCTGCAGTATGGATGACATCAGAGTTATAAAGGTACATTTCTGTATGGAAACCTACATCCATGAACACCAGACAAGTCAGCATTATTGAACTAACATCATTGCTTATGCGTGTGGAAAGTAGGCTATTTTGTGCAAACTAGAGCAGAAAAAAATAATCTGAGTAAATTGGTAAACCACATGACCCGCCATAACTCCTTCTTTAGCATGTTATGATGGTCACTGATGATGTCCAAGGTGTGCAAGTACATGCTAGGACAGGAATCACTTCATTTTTCCTGAACACCCTTCTGTTAGAAACTGATGAATTTTGTGGAAAGCCATGTGATCTTCAATGACACAAATTCCCAGTGTATCTGATGGATAGTTACTTTCCCAGCTAGTGAGAGATTGGAAGTCTTCCTGCGGTTGAGATTTCTTCTACTATTTCTGTTGACAGAAGGTTATCTAGACACAGTACTGAGATCAGCTCACTGTCCAACTCCTTGGCTTACAGGCCAGTTTTCAGTTTCAAAAGGCAAGACAAACCATGATGTTACAAGGAGAGCCCTATTATTCTTCAATATTACCTTTTTCCTGTTCTTTAAGTAGTTCACATTGCTTCTGTGTATCTCATGGGGAAAGTGGTGACCATGAAAGAGAGCCTTTTCTGGGCACTTTCAGCCTTTTTAGTTATGAAATCTGTTCTTTCGAAGCTGCTTCTCTTTGGGCTGTTCTGAAAAGTGCAGGCAGTTGTGATGGCCACAGCTGAGCATTAGAGCATTAGAGTGCTTACCTTCAGGCACTTCCCTTTTGAATGAAGAGAATCTGTTTGTTTTGTTTTGTTTTACCAGCTGTTTTTGGAACATGGATAGAGCTCACTAATCCTTTGCACAGAGAATGGCCACAGGCAAGGAGTTGGGAATAGCTCAGCCTTGTGAAAACCTAGTTGCATTTCTTCGATGAATAACAAGGGCTATCTTAACACTTACCTTGGACTGATAGTCCATTTTGTGCTGCTGGCTTATGAGCTAAACCTGTGCAAATAGATCTGGGAGTTCAGAAAACTCTTTTAAAAAGAATTTTTGCTTAGTACAGTGCAAATAACCTCTCACAATATTTTAAATAACCCCTACAGTCAGTGTTCTGTCATAGCTCAGCCTGTATATGTCATGGAATTTGCATTTCCTGGAAGAACTAGCATTTCCAGACTCCAGCTCAAATTGTACATATGCTTTCAAATTAAGTTTTTAATTTTTTTAATCTTTGGTTGTATGTGTTATAAGCAATAACTGTACCTCCTTTACAGAATCACAGAATCACGAAGGCTGGAAAAGACCTTTAAGATCATCAAGTCCAGCCTATGACCAACACCACCACACCATCTAGACTATGGCACTAAGTGCCACATCCAGCCTTGCCTTGAACACATCCAGGGACGGTGCCTCCACCATTTCCCTGGGCAGTCCATTCCAATGTCTAATCACCCTCTCCGCGAGGAAGTACTTCCTAATATCCAACCTCAACCTCCCCTGGAGCAGCTTCAAGCTGTGCCTTCTTGTCCTGTCACTGGTTGCCTGGAAAAAGAGCCCAGCCCCCACCTGACTACAACCTCCCTTCAGGTAGTTGAAGAGAGTGAGAAGGTCTGAGTCTCCTGAGTCTCCTCTTCTCCAGGCTAAACAACCCCAACATCCTCAACCTCTCCCTATAAGAGTTTCCCTCTAGTCCTTTCACCAGCCTTGTTGCTCTCCTCTGGACCTGCTCCAGCACCTCAACATCCTTCTTGAAGTGAGGGGCCCAGAACTGCACACAGTACTTGAGGTGAGGCCTCACCAGTGCCTGAGTACAGGGGGAGAATTACATCCCTTCTCCTGCTGGCCACACTATTCCTGATACAAGCCAGGATGCCATTGGCCTTCTGGGCCACCTGGGCACACTGCTGGCTCATGTTCAACCGGCTGTCCACCAGCACTCCCAGGTCCCTCTCTGCCAGGCTGCTCTCCAGCCACTCTTCCCCCAGCCTGTAGTGCTGCCTGGGGTTATTGTGGCCAAAGTGCAGGACCCTGCACTTGGTCTTGTTGAATTTCATGCCGTTGGCCTCGGCCCATCGATCCAGCCTGTCCAGGTCCTCCTGCAGCCTCTTCCTACCCTCTGGCAGATCAACACTCCCCCGCAGCTTGGTGTCATCTGTGAATTTACTGAGGGTGGACTCAATCCCCACATCCAGGTCGTCAATAAAGATGTTGAATAGGACTGGGCCCAGTACTGATCCCTGGGGGACACCGCTGGTCACCGGACGCCAGCTGGATGCAGCTCCATTCACCATCACTCTCTGGGCCTGGTCATCCAACCAGTTTTTGACCCAGCAAAGGGTGCATCTGTTGAAGCCATGCATTGCTAGCTTCTCCAGGAGGATGCTGTGGGAGACTGTGTCAAAGGCCTTGCTGAAGTCAAGGTAGACCACATCCACAGCCTTCCCCTCATCCACTAGGCGGGTCACCCAGTCATAGAAGGAGATGAGATTAGTCAGGCAGGACCTCCCTTTCCTAAACCCATGTTGGCTGGACCTGATCCCCTGATTGTCTTCCACATGCTGCTTGATGGCACTTAGGATGATCTGTTCCATAACCTTGCCAGGCACCGAGGTCAGGCTGACAGGCCTATAGTTCCCCAGATCCTCCTTCCGGCCCTTCTTGTGGATGGGCATCACATTGGCCAACCTCCAGTCATCTGGGACCTCCCCAGTGAGCCAGGACTGGTGATAAATGATTGAGAGTGGCTTAGCCAGTTCTTCCGCCAGCTCCCTCAGCACCCTAGGATGAATCCCATCCGGACCCATGGACTTGTTGGGATCTAAGAACTACTTCCTCCTGGATTACAGGAGGGGGATTCTGCTCCCCATCCCTGTATTTGGTGACTCTTGCACTGCTGTTCCATAGCCAACACGCTGAACATTCAAGGAACACACACATACTTGTGCTCTGTGTGGCTGTGTGTACGCTTTATTGTACAGATGATACTAAGATCCTCACAAGCAATATTTTCATGCATGAAAAGTGGAAGAATAGCATGGCCAAAGGATTTGAACTCCTATGAAAAGGATCAGAATTGCTGGGCTAAAGTTATGGATACAGAAATGTAGACAGTGTTAGAGAAAAAACTCGCACAGCAAAAGACACAGGTGAGACTGAAACTATCACCTATATACACCATTTTCCAGGCTGAAGTCTCATCTAAAGTCTGAGGTGAGTGATGAATACTTTTATGCACAGTACTCCTGAACAGGAGTATTCCTTGAATAGGTCCAGCTAAGCAAGCAAACCAGATTCTTCTAAATGGTTGCCAAACCTTCAGCATTATTTACATCTCCATCTGCACCTTTTATCATCACTAATTTAATATTTAATTCCTCGTATCATTTCTAAAATGTTGAAAGAACATTCAGCCTAATAGCAATGCGAGTAGTACCTGCTAGGAAATCTGCCATTTGATGATGATTCACCATTGGCAAGCACTTGAAATCTGTCATATATCTAATCCTTAGTCCATTTATCAAGTGTTTTTTTTGCTGTGTTATAAATCTAATTTTTCACCAGAATATTATCACTATATTTATGTCACCAAAAAGATAAATTGAACATATATAGGTGTATACAGCATTTTTGGAAGGCTGGCTCCCAGCACAGATGCAATGTATTTCTCACATTAAATAAAATTAACTGTACCCTTCATGATCACATCGTGCTCACAGGCTCTCATCCTGCTGGGGGATTTCAACCACGCTGACACAGAATCCTTCTTAGGGTTCCTTTTTCTACCACTCCAAAGTAACTGTCACCCCTCATGAAAAGCTGGGGGCACACAGCTAGAGCTAGTGGGGAGCAGGAGCCTCTCCCATTGTCTGTTGTCTAGATGACTTGGGTTAGTTTTGCACACCAGGCTCCAATACTGTGAGCCTGGTTTTAGAGAAGCTAAGTACGTTCAGATATGTGTGAGCTGGTGACTGGTGATTTAAAGCCATTTTGTTTTTTATAAGCCCAGGCCTGGGCCTTTCTAGTACCTAATATTTAATCAACAAGGAAGTGTGATGAGCCAAGGGGGCTGGGAAGGTGAGCCTCTGGATGACAGGACACATCTTACCAGGGAAATGGTCTGAGGGGAAGAGGAATGTCAGAAAAAATGAACAATGGTTCTATTATTCAGCACTTCTGGTACATGTTGTTTCAGGAGTCCCATCACACTATGCTAGGAGATGCGTTCAAGGAGCATTATGTGACACAGCCAGATTGCAAACCAGTCCAGTTTGATTGCTTTGAGAAGAAAAGCAAGATGTACTGCCAGCATGACTGAAGAATCATAGTGAGGTACAAGATGTTTGATCATCTACCAGTGATCAGAATCAAAAGCTTTGTAGCAGACAACATTGAAACTGGGACACAAATGGATATTCAGAAATGGAAAAATACTAACTTTTATTTGAAGATTTTTATGAAGAAGAAATATCCAGCTGGACTCAGCATTTTTAGTGCATATATAAACATACTGCACTAAGCTGAAATAGCAGGTGATCTGTTTCCATGTATAAAAACTTCTGTATGCTGTCTGATATACTAGGCCCCTCATCAGCACCTGGCCAGATTAGAAAAGGCTAGTGGCCACTCAAAAAAAAGTGCAATCTAATGAAAAGTTTCACTAGAAGTTTTAGTATAAGCATGGACATACCTGTGCCCAAGCACCTAGGTCTTATTCCTTGCTGCTATGAAAAAGTTATTCTGAAAAAAACAAAAATCAAGTTAAATTACTAACTACACATCCCATTTTAGGTGAGAGTGTTTAAATCTGTCCTGCCCACCCAGATCTCAGATTTCTCTTAGAAAAAAAGGACATTGCTACAGATAGTTATGAAACATGATTAAACTCATACAGTTCAAAGCACTTGCTGATTTTACCTATCTTCAGCAAGCTTAATCTTCAATATTCCTACAAGATCAAATGTATTTTCAGGTTCACATTATGCATTTGATAGCTTGGTAAGGTATGTACATAGAAGAATTCTGTGTCTGAAACACCTAAACTTTGAAGAAAACAGAACACCTTGAACAGGAACCTAATTCAGAGTCCAAAAATTAAACTACCTAGACCCTAGCCAGTGACACTTGCGGTGTTCCTTTTAAACAGTGTTATATGGCATTCAAAGCAAAACAACTTTTTAGGCAGTGCTTCATGTTTCACCCATCCATGCCTTTTACTGCAAAAGCTGTATGCACTCTAAAGGCAGCCTGAATCTCAGTCCTACAGTAACTTACACTGTGCTTAGTTTGTACCTACTAAATTCACTGTTCTTACAGCTGCTTCCAAAAAGGAAACACAGAACAATGGGTAAAGATGATTTATGGTTGGGTAATGCCTCCCCTACAAGAATATTTCAGACAAAGATTTTGTAAGGGCTGGGTTAGCACTTTCAAATTAAAAGTACATGGAAAATCACAGTCCTTGACTATCAGTTTGCTGTGTGAAAGGGTATCTACTCTGGGACTCTTGGAAAAGAATCAGTTTTAAGTTTCACAGCTGATAGTAGTAACTGCTGCGAAGCTGAGGGGGATTTGAAGAGTTTTAGTCTTTTCCTATTGTTTTAATGCAAGGATTGCAGCCTGAAACAACTCTGCAGTTCAGCTTAAACAAGTGTAACAAAGCTTGATGAGGTAACACCAGAGTTAAGTTAATGATTGGACTTGAAGATTTTAAAAGTCTTCTCCAACCTAAATGATTCCATGATTCTATGAACTTGATACAAGAAGCCTATCTTCAGAACACAGTGGAGACAGCAGTGAGGGAAGAACACCAGCACTCTATTTGGCCTTTGAGACTGTATGATTTTTTTGCTATTTAACCCAGATTTGCATATATTACCAAATAGTGCTCCAGATTATGGTCATATTAACAGCTCTCTGCTAAGATGTTCCACAGAACAGCTAAGGTTGAGAGGGACCTGTAGAGAGCATCTTGTCAGCTACAGCAGTTTGCCCAGGACCATGTCCAAACAGCATGTGAACATGTCCAAGGATGGAGACACCAAAACCTCTGGGCAATCTCTTCCAGTCAGTACTCAGTCACCCTCATAGTGAAAACATGTGTCCCGATGTTCAGAGGGAACCTCCTGTGTTCCAGTTTGTGCCCACTACTTCTTGCCCTGCCATTAGGCACCACCACCAAGAGCCTAGCTGCATCTTCTTTGTTGTGGCAGTGGCTCTAAATACACTTAAGAGTAAAGATTAGTACTATAACCTTGTTTATCTCTGAGCAAGAGGATATTTGTTATCACTGTCAATAGATTGATGTGGTATTGTGGACTGGGCAGTCAGTGGCTTCAATCAAGGCATTAGTGTAATAACCAGTTGCTAACTGCCAGAACAAGGATCTTAAAATGGAGGTAGACAGTCATCTTGAGGACGCAAAGCACACCGCAGCACATGTACTTCTGTTGGATTAGAGGAAGACTCCCAGTATTTGACAGTATTCCTATTCACCCTGTCCCATGCAGTTTATTTAAAGAAACAAGAAATTAAAACACACAAAGGCAAGATTGAATGACTCTGCTCGTACAGGGACAAAAAGAAGAGTTTAAAAGCTTTGTTCTGCATCTTGGTACTGAGGATAACATGACAAAACCCACCAAGTTTCTTGAAAATAAATTTAATTTTATCCATTAGAAATATTATCCCCAACAGGTCCACCTTTCCACAAAGGCTTAGATTTTAAGCAACAAAGTTTACATTTTTTAAAATTAATAAACAACTAAACAATTAATTTCAGTATTAGATTCATATTCTTGCCAACTGAGTATGAAGGTAAGTAAGTATCAGGTAATCAGAAAGCAATAACAATTTATTGTCAGTTAATTTTTGGACCACTGATACAAGCATAAAACTTAACTTCAAACTAAAGGGACCAAATATATGAAATCAGCACATGATCTTTAACAGTTCCACAGATTCCAGCAGTATTTTAATGACTTTCACACTGAATTTTAAGGTAAGTCAAGCCAACCACCATATGAAACAAATATAAATGCTGTTTACTTCAAGTGGGCAAGCGTGTCCAGTTTCCTGAAACACAGAATAATTCAACACTGTAAACAAGCCTTCTAATACAATCCATGGAAAAAAACTGTTCTCTCTGTGGTTCACGCTGATTACCATAGTTTTACTGTGCTCACCAGAAGCAGGCTTGTAGTGGACGTTTTTGCTTAGTGTTTTTTATTAGGATGCCATTTTACGGATCATGTAGTTCAGAATGCCACCATTGTGGAAGTAAGTGAGCTCCACGTCAGTGTCAAATCTCATGATGGCATGAAAGGTCTTCCCAGTGTCCAGCTGTGGGGGTGAAAGAAAGTAATTCAAGCAGCAGAACTTTCCACATTACATGACATCATATTCAAATAAGGACTACTATGGTAGTTTTGCCATCTTAAGAAACTGTGATAGAAAGCTAAAGTGAACAGGCACTGGACATCAGTATTTCTTTCCACACCAGACTACAGCCATCTGCTTAAGAGGAAAGTGGTTTAAAACAAACAATAATAAACATAGTATGGAGTCTCCTCACATTGCATTTGCTGCCTCACGTAGCTTTACTGCTGATACAGGCCTAGAGGCATGAAAGCTGACCATGCTTCCAAGTGGCTATACTACTTCTTGATGTTGTTCTGTGCAGTCATCCTTCTGGCCGAGATACAACAGGAATACTAATTTCATTTGCTTTCTTTGAGGCCTCATGTTTGGGAATCAGAAAAGCACTAAGACAAGTGCAGGAAGTGAATAAACCCATCGTATTTCACTGAAGACTCCCCTAGTCAGGTACTGCCAGGTGAACACACAATGTTCATCTGTGACTGTTAAGCTGACCAGCCCTGTGGGATCTACACCATCAGGGCAGTTAATGAGGCACATGTAAACAACTATTGTTAGAAACTAACCCAGGGAGACCACCTGCATTAAATGAACATGCAGTAAGTAGATATTTTGTCCACAACAGTGAAAAACTTCATAGCATCCAAGTCTGCTTAGATAAGTCAGTTTTACTGGTGTTCCGATCAAAAATGCACCAAATTCTTATTGTAGATGTTAATATTTTTCAAAAAAAGGGCATAGGTCTGGAGGCAAAGGTAGGCGAAAAGCAGTCTTTCAAATACATTGCCTAAAGTTTAACTAGATTTTATGGTGGGTTTGTTTAGCCTTCACTTTGAACGCTACAGTATACAAGATTCTGTTAGTTGAACTGTCAATGAATTATTTTTAATTCCCTTAAATAAATTAGTTTATTTAATTTAACACTTACAGTTCAATTTCTATTGTGCTTCAAATATTTAACTGAGACAGAAGCATTTATAGTGGACTTTGAAAGACTGGTGCAAAATACAGGACTTCTTTGAGCTAAATGAAATAGTTTGGGCATACTGACTTTATATGCTATCAGAGCAAATCCTTATTACAATGACTGTTTTCATTCCCTTCACCATCTCAGTTCTCCCTTCCTCGAGTGAGAGGAGCTTACTGCCATATGAAAGCACATTGCTTGAAGAGACATTCAGTTTTGAGTTGAATTATAGTGATTCAGAAAACTCAGCCCTTAGATGACTCATACCTTAATCTGGACCTTCATCTGTGGCTTTAGTTTTTCAGGAATGATAATTGTGTAACGCTCCCATCCAGTGAGTCCTAAAGTCCTTGCATCCTCTCCAGGCAAATACTGCAGAGGAATCACTCCCATCCCTACAAGGTTGCTCCGATGAATTCTCTCATAGCTTTCAGCAAGCACAGCCTTGACACCCTGAGAAACAGACAACAGCTGTCATTATCTTCATGGTTCAGGACATTCCTTCTGTGCTTACAGGAAGGAAACTGGTATGTTTGTGACCTCCTCCATTTCATTTACCAGTTGCTAGTGGAGTTGGCAGGTCTGTCTGACAGCAGCCCTGAAGGTATGGTAACCTTCAAACACCTTTAGAAATCTGATTGTCAAAAAATTAGGCTCTCTCAGGAATCTTGCATACTTCTTTAACACGTCTTACATAGAGCACCACTACCCACTTCCATAACTCTTGCTAATTCAGTGTTGCCCCCCCACACTACAAGCTCCAGGATGGCAGCTTAATTGATTTCTAAATGTTTACATGTTAATACAGTTAAGACAAAAAAAAACACGACTGGAAAAAAAACCAACACAACAAAAACTTAGATGAACATAGTCTTAAACACCAACTCTCCTAAACTGATTTCACGACTTCCACACCAAGACTGAATCCATTTGGGCTGGCAAATGGTGTAAGACAAGACAGATAAGAACGAAACAGGTATTTCACAGTACATGTTTTTTCTGTTAGGCTCCTGTAACAATACTGCTAAGCATCCCTGCCATCTGCATGGTGAAGCCCTGCTAAAGTTAATTTTCATTCATACTATTGTGTTACCCTTTCTATCTTCCCTGCTTAGCTGAAGTAGGCAGCTGGAAGCAGACCTGAGGTTTACTGGGTGATGGGAGACAGAAGTAAAGAAACTGGCCTTTCAGGTGTAGCTATGTGGACTTCTAGCTGAACGCCAGTCAAGGCTTCCAGTCTGAACAAGATCTATTCATGTTTAAATAGCTCTTTGCAAGTCTACTGTGGCTCTTGGGAGGCAGCTGAAATTTCAAAACAGTTCATGCCACCAAAAGTGAGAAGGAGCTACTCAGGATGTTGGTCATAAGCTAGTCTTCCCAACGAATTAATGCACTTCCAAGTACTCTCCCCCTCCTAGTTTACTGTAGTCACTCACCAAGAGAAATGGTCCTTTAGCTGCCCAGTCTCTGGAACTTCCTGCACCATACTCCTTCCCAGCCAGCACAATCAGAGGGTGGCCAGCCTGCTTGTATCTTTCTGCAGCATCAAAGACGTCCAGCTGGAGTGAAAGCACCAAGCACTTTATAAACATATTTGGAGAGGAAGCACAGTTCCAGGGAAACAAGGAAAAAAGTGTCCCCACACAATCAGCTGAAGCCCACACTTTCTGCCAAGCAGCACTTTTAATTATATTAACTAGACAGCGTTTTGTGGCTTCTGGCCTGATTTCACTCCCAACCCAAACCTGCAACTTCCACTACTGCTTCTGCAGTGGTTATACTCTCCCCTGGTATGCCTGATAGCACCACAAGAGAGCTCCAGTCCCCTCATTAGCTTTACTTAAAGGCTCGAGTAAATGACCTAAGCTGTAAGAAGGAAAGCCAGTACTGATCCACTCTACTGTCACTGAGCCTCAATGTAGAGAAGCAGCTGTACTTACAGTTTCCCCGGAAGGGAAATGGACAGTCTGAGGCCCTTGTTTATCAATAAATTTGTTCACCAAGCGAATGTTTGCGAATGTTCCTCTGGCCATGACAGCATCGTTCCCTCTGCGGGAGCCGTAAGAATTGAACTCTCGGGGAGTCAAGCTGTTAAGGGAAAAGAAAACAAAGGAAAAAAGGAAACTGTTGGGTTTTGACTGAAGGACTCTGTGTTTTAACAAAAATAAGTAACAACCTGATGTTTCTGGGGCAGGTATGTACATGGTTCTCATCATGGCAGCAGTATCCAGTTAGCTAATACTTCTACTTTTATTATTTTTTGAAGGGAAAAATGTATTTAAAATAACAGAACTCTGCCTACAGTTTGGTTTCAGAAAGCAGCTTCCATAGTACTGTCAGTTCTTGCCCTAGAAGGCAGTGTCTGATAGCAATGCAAGGATATAGTTCATATTAGGTAAGAAGAGGCAACACAATGCTTAATAGCTGGCCACTGAAAATCCTCCTCTTTGTTTATATTACCACAGCATCTAGAGTGAAGGAGGAGACACCCCTGTACTAAATATCTAGAAGGCAGAGAGAGCCTCTGCTGCAAGTTAGAGCTACAGAAGAGAAAGTTCATTTGCGAAGAGAGATATGGGAATGAGGTGATACTCCAGCCTAACCACTACACAAAAAAAAAGTGACAGAAAATGGGACTGTTTGCAGTGGGCTACATCCAAACAGCAGCTAGGACATACAACATCTGTTTTGTGACATCTGTAGAACTATTTAGATTTCAAAGTGACTGACATCAGAGTGCCAAATAGTCCAGAGCATTTAGTTTTCAGTAGATCACACTGTTTAATACATTTCCTCTCCAGAACTATTAGGTCTAGTGAAAATGTTTATTTATACTGTCAGTGCTGTTCCTCAAAACACCAGTGAAGTTTTAAGAAGTGCTAAACCAGAGAATGAAAGTATTGTATTATCTCAGCAAGTGTTCTTGCCTTAAGTTGAAACCAGAGTGCTAAACTGACAGGCTGGCCACAGAAAAAAGGGCACCATTTTACAGCAGTTTGGGCTTCACTGACAATAGTTTTGCTAGTTTTTGCAGCTGTCTGAAACTTAAACTCCTGCATGTTCTGTAGGTTTTCATAGCCCAGATACATAAAACAGTTGCACATGTAGAAGTGATTATAAAACCAATTTTTGGCATGAAGGACAATGATTGTTTTGATTCTATAGGGAGACAAATCCAATTCCCCTTCTTATGAATAGACTTACTGCAAAAACTAGCCCAAAAGTTTTCTTCTTCCCCTCTCTCCATTTCAGCTCTGCAATGTCATAGATGTGCATACTCTATACAAATTCTTAAAGTTGGTGAGAGCTACTGAAACAGCAGAGAAAGAAATGCTTTTCTTTCTTCTTTTATATATTCTTCAGGCGTCCACCAAGGTATACATGTGTATGTGAACAGACAGCAGATTTGTGTGCCTGTAACATAGTATAGTAGTTGTGGCTTGTTTCCCAATTTTGAACAAGAAGTAATGCTTACCCTCTACTGGTCAAATAACGGGCTGCAGGACTATTTCTTGCTATATTCCCAGCTGGAGATATGTGATCAGTTGTTACAGAATCCCCAAAACTCAACAGGACATAAGCATCTTCTATTGTTCTTGGGGTCTGAAGAGCCAACGTCTGAACAGACATAAATACAAACAAAATCATTTCAATGTGACAGAATTCCTTTACCTTTCTCAAAAGTGCAAACAGCAAAATAAAGTCTCCCCTCCTATGCAAGTTAGAAGAAAGAAAAAAATCCAGTCCTCTTAAAAATGTTTTTGTTCTTGAACAAAGTATGATGTCCTGGCTGTCTGTCAGTAAGTTCACAAAGGAAAAAGACATATGAGGCAAAAAAATTAGCCGAGGCTTCCTGTGGTACATGCATGAAAGCAGACGAAAATCCAGGATTCCTAGGCACCTGCATGCATTGAAATCTGCATTTTCTTTTAACTGGTACTGAAATAGCAACCTAAACACTGACCTATTTGGTGCAAAATGCAAGCCAAATTGTAGGTTTCATTTCCTACACTTCGAGATTATTTAAAAGTATTTCAGTTTAAGGAGAAAAGACTTTTCCAAAGCCCTGAAGTGACAGGGAATCCTTAAAATTTTCAGTCATTCATGCCTTTGCATTATTTGATAGTGTAAAGCTAACAGTAATGTTTGAGAACCAAGGCCCCAACAGGCTATGATGGATGTTCCCAGGCCCCCTGAAATGGCTTTGCTTCACCTTTAACATCAGCCAAGGTCACTACAGACTTTGCCTTGACTCAAAGGGAAAGCAGGCACGTACCAGACCATCGAAGAAAGGTGGAGACTTGATGTAAGTCGACTTCGGATCCCAAGTATATAGTTTATCTGAAGGAGCATTTAAGGCATTCCAAGATTTGTTTACTGTCTGAAAAACACACAGAAACATCCTGTTGATTTCTAAGTTTTCAGAAGCAATGGAATTACTTCAGAATCCAGGTAAAATTAAAAATCTGACTACAGCAAAAGCCTTGTGCATTTCTTAAACCACTTTTGTGGAATGCTTATGACAAGACACATAATGTTTGTGGTTTTGTTTTTGTTTTTAATTATTCTACCTATTAAGAGAGTCGGGAAAATCCTTACTTCATTACAAAAGAAGAGCTGCTCATCCAGTTTTCTGACAATAACTTGTATTATATACACAGATAACACTTTATAATTCTCAAGTGTATTTACCAGTAATGTTAAGAAGCTTTCCTAACCTGTAAACCTTAATAATACTTAGTTCCAACACCTGAGAAAGGCTTCCAGGAAGACATTAAAGTTTTTTTCTGATGTGAATGCTGTTAAGGAATGCAAATTAATTTTATGTCAGCTGTGAAGCTGCAATATCTTACTTTCCAATATCAGTCACTGTTTAAAACAGATCATCTGTATGTTACATTAAAAAAAAAAAAAGGAGCAATTTTCAGGACATGACTGTCTGTAAGAATCAATTAATTAACCAGAAGACATGTAAAAAAAAAAATCTCATTTGAACTTTTGTCAGAACTGGAGCAGCACTAATGGAAGGAAAACACTCATTTCATTATCGAGACCAGCTTATTTAACATCTGCAGAATAGCACAGTACATCAATCAAAATATTGCCCAGGGGATGAACTCACCTCTATTTTTTGGTAGACCTCCTTGAACATCCCAGGAATAACAAACTGACGCTCAACAGCCTGAATCTCATTTCTTGTTGGCCAGATATCTTTCAGGAAAATCTTCCTTCCTGAAGCATTTATTCCTGCAGAAAATGGTATTGCTATGTTTGTTGCATAAATTTTACATTAAGAAAGAAAGAAAAAGTTAATCGTGGTGTCCCTTAGCTATGTGTTTCTCCTAACCATGTCAACACTCCTGAGGCACAATTTTGCCTACAAGGGTCTGGCAGCAGAGGGCCTCATAAACTCAATGGTGCCTGTACACAGGACTTCTTTTGTGATTTCCAGTGGTTGTCCAGAATAAGTTTAGGGAATCATTTAGGTCAGGAACAATCTTTGAAGTCTGTCTACATGAACTACCTACCTGCTCAACGAAAGCCTACTAGATCAGCTTGCTCATTAGAGACTCTCACCCAGACATAACCAAAAGGATGCCTCTGTGGAATTGGAACACTGGTCAGGAGTGTTCCCCTTTCTCCATCATACAGATTCTCCCATGTTGCTCTCTTTCTTAGCAACTGCATGCTTTGTAGCCCAGAGGTACTCAGTCATTTGAGGCATCTCCGTAGGACAAATGCTTCTGAAGAGCATAATTCCAACCAGTTTAGCTGATCAGCTGTGAAAAGAAGCATCCTGACACTATCTTACCCAAAGGCTCCTTCTCGAAGTCGATCCGGATGGTCCCTGCAATTGCATAGGCTATTACCAGTGGCGGGGAGGCGAGGTAGTTGGCACGGGTGTTGGGATGGACACGCCCTTCGAAATTCCTGTTGCCAGACAGCACACCCACTGCTACCAGGTCTCCCTGTAAGAGAGTTTGAGACAAAGGCAGCCGAGGTGTTGGCAGGTTCCACACGACCAGTGGGCCTGCGGAACTGCACCATGCCACAGCATCAATGACAGACAGTCACAGAACTGCCTCCTCCCAAACAACCCCAAACACCACTTCCATAGAAAAGAGTATATAGGTGGAATTTACTTCACACACAGCTGAGAGAAGTTAGTGCACAGTGTAACACGGGTCAGAATGGCACACAGCAGAGAATGGCTTCCCTAAACAAGCTGCAGAGGGAAAACTGCGTACCTGCGTAATGGCCTCAACCACAGGCTCTGGCAGGGGTCCACTATTGCCGATACATGTCATACAGCCATAACCCACCACATCAAACCTAGACAGAGTACATAAACATCAGTGAACCTTCAGACAATGTACTGTTTTAAACAAATGAATTGCTGCTGAAAACTGCATTTTTGAGAAAGCTCCATTTTTATCACTGCAGTGACTGTCCAAGCACTCAGAATAAATCTGGGAAATGTGTTAACAAGCAAGTTGAGCAATATTGTGTTGTTTATACTATTTAAAAAAAACAATAGTCTAGAAAAATATCCCATTTTCCTGCTTAAGAACATGAGTCTTCAAGAAAGCTGGTGAGGGACTTTTTAGGATGTCAGGTAGTGGTAGGACTAGGGGGAATGGATCAAAGCTAGAGGTGGGTAGATGCAGATTAGACGTTAGGAAGAAGTTCTTCACCATGAGGGTGGTGAGACACTGGAACAGGTTGCCCAGAGAGGTGGTAGAAGCCCCATCCCTGGAAGTTTTCAAGGCCAGGCTGGATGGGGCTCTGAGCAACATGATCTAGCAGGAGGTGTCCCTGCTCATGGCAGGGGGGTTGGAACTAGATGATCTTTAAGGTCCCTTCCAACCCTAACAATTCTGTGGTTCTGAGATTCTAAGCAGCTAGAGCAAGCAACAGGCCTTCTTCCTCCCTAGCAGACAGCCAGCACAGCAGCAATGTATTCACTCATGCTGTAGGGCATCTGCCGTATCTTTTAAGTTGTACAGAGATATTCTATGGCATTGCTTGCTGTCAGCACTTCTACTTAAGTAGCCATAGTAATAACAGCAAGAAAAACACTCTTACCCAAGCTGGGAAAGGTAACTCATAACTCCACTCTCCCTCAGGTAGTAAGTGACAACCCCACTTCCTGGGGACAGGCTAGTTTTAATGTATGGCTTCACGGTCAAACCAGCTTCAACAGCTTTCTTAGCAAGCAATCCTGAAAAATGCAAAAGATAGTTGTTTTTCCTGGAATTGGACAGCTTGGTTTATCAACATGGTAACAGAAGTACAATTGAATAGCTGGGAAACAGAGAAGGCTCCATTTCCAGCAATCAGATGGTACAGTAAGCCACAGGGACAGTTAAAAATGGATGTCATGAGCCTGAGAGCCAAACGCTCAAGGAAACTGTGCCCTGCTGCAAGTGGCACAACTGAGAGATACAGACCCCTAGAACTAAGGGAATAGTCTGCCTGAAGGGCCTACTTTTTGATCCTCAGAAGAGAGAAATAAAGCCCTATTTCTGTGGTCAGAGGGATCTGAGGAAAGAATTACATTGATCTGGATGTCCTGTCAAGGGCAAGTGCACTGGGAGACTTTTGAATTCTGTTCCTTCCAAAGGGATAAGAAATACAGCAGGTCTCTCCTCCCTTTCCACTCCACATCCTGGTTTATGATGGCTTTTGTCCCTGTTGCCAGGAAGTAAAAGATGTAATGTGCCTGGGAAGGGGCTGAGCTGTCAGTGCTGTAGAGTACCTCAAGAAAGAGGCTAACCCAAGAACAGGTGACAGATACCACATCAACAAACTAAACACAAAGTGGTTGTTGTCAGAGGCTGTCCAAGAAGCCAAGATCTTCCCAGCACCACATAAGAACAAAGAGACAAATTACTTGCCTTCAACCAGTAAGTCATCCTCCCTGGTCAAGGGCCCTTGCAATGCTCATTGCACATCCCTTCCAGTCTTTGCAGAAAATGAGTCTGAATCCTACAGTCTGACAGACTGGGAAGCCCTAACGCAGGGATGATCTTACAGTGACAGGTAATATCTATGTAAATGCTTGCAGAGGAGAGAAATACATGGACATGTAGCCAAGCATCTGGGAGAAAGGGCTGAACTGGGCTAATATAGACTGAACCCTTAGAGCTGACTCTCTTCATTCATATTTTGTTGTCAGAAGCACATATTTGGCATGAGACATTTTCTGCCCAGACTAGCCAGGTTAAAAATTAATGACCTCCTGACCTGAAATTTAACACAGCTATCTCAGGATGTTTTGTAGTATTTTAATCATGATAAGCAAGAAAATGGGGGATCCAAAGCCCACCTCTGGCTACTTCTTGGATGCAGTTAAGATGTAAATGGCAACACCCTGAAAGATGGCAATTGCCAGAACATGATTTTTCTTCTCTACTCACCCGACACATGCCCTCAGACTCTTGCTGTAACAACTTGATACACCTCTAGCTAAGTGTGTGTTTTGTACTCTGCTGCCAGATCAGAGTTAAGCCCATAGACCATTCTTCACTGTCCCTCCTCTTCTGGCTCTGACTTCTGATAGCCACTTCTCAGCTCTACATAACAGCTTCTGCGCATTTGAACAAGTGTCAGAGGTGCTGGTTAATTCAGTTCCAGCTTGCCCTCTACGGGGCAGGAAAATTGCATTGTCTTCAACCCACGTTTCTAGCTACCATTTCCAGAATTCCTTCTACTACCCTTAGGGACTAAGCTCAGTTTTAGCACTCCACATGACAAAACCAGCACTGCACATGGAGAAGTACATCAGTGTTGTCTTTAGGACACACAGCCAGAGCCTTAGAGAAACTACTGAACATCAAGCAAATAAACTTACCTGCTCCCAACATAACTGAGGGATTACTGGTGTTTGTACAGCTTGTGATGGCAGCAATCACTACTGAACCATGAGCAAGCTCGAAGTCACGGCCCTCAAAATTAAATTTGACTATACTGTTGTGTCTGTCTGGAGCAATTTGGAATCCCTTGAATCCTTGCTATAAGAGGAGAAAGTAAGAATCAAAAGGATGTGGTTAATATAAATATTTTGACTGGAAACTAGTATGGGCTGGGAATTTCATGAATGAGAAGCATCTGTCAGTCACACCCATGCTTGCACTTTAAGGTCTGATGGTGAAGGCTTGTGTGTCTGGTCAGTCAAGGTGGCAGATGAAAATTATTTTTCTGAGGTCCACTCTATTATCTGTTTACTGATAGAAGAGGAAGGCTTCGCAGCAAAATATATTTGTGTTTTCTTTTCTATGAATATACCCTTCTTCAGGCTGCCCAGACACTTTTTTCTCCCATATGCTCCAGATTCCTGACCACATATAGTCTTGTTACACAACCTAGTTTGGAGACTTTAGTCATAACATGTAAGATTCTTGAGTCATGGATATCAAACAGCTCAAACTTATATTCGTATAGTCAAGAGCTGACTTGAGAGGCAAAAGCCTGACAGCTGAAAAAACCAAGGAGCAAGAAGGCACCATTCAAGTAATGAAAAATTACACTTAGGAGATCTGAAATTATAAGGTCATTTAATGGAGTTTGGGACATGTGACACAAGAATTGTTGGGAATTGCTGTAGTTGTTTAACAAGGGTGGTTACCGTATCAGGTAGGGTTTCAAAATTATTTTGGGAACTTAATTGTCTGGGGCACATTAATCAAATTGAAATCTTTCTGCTCTTTCAATGACCATTTCTGAGTGAATGATACAAATAAAAGTCTTTTTTTTTTCCTGTCTTTACCTCAAACATCAAAGAGTCACGAAGACACACATTATTCTGATCTGCTGAACAGATTCAGTATTGAACAGAAAACTACTTTGTGGAGATCAGGGCACAGCCTGTTTGGAAATCTGAAGAGATGGGTAGCTAGCACAGGGCTACAGAGCAGTAGCTGCTTGGTCCAATCTACTAACACAACCCATCATGGCTAGTTCAGAAATCCGCAGTGTATGTTGAAACCATGATGGGCCTAGGACTGATCTAAAAGTAGAAAGAACTACTGCTTCAATAGGATATGAACACCTTCATGTGAGAGAAGCACCACCCCAATTTTAAACTACCCATTGTTGATGCCACCTTCTAAACTGCATTCAAACATGCTCCTTTACTTTTCAGAAAACAGGCAAACAACACACATGTCAACCCCAGAATGTAGTTCTTAAACACTAGACAACTTTTAGAAGCACACATTAGTTTGTATGCCCAAATGTTCCTAGTCCCTACCTTGGCTCCCAGACAAGCCTCGAAGTCCTTCTTCATATCTGACACAGCAACTTTGTCCTGAGGCCTTTTTGGTCCACTGCAGCAAGGCACAACAGTATGGAGATCCAACTCAACAACCTGTTCAGTAAGAGGAACAGAGCATGGTTCAGCACTGCATGACAAGTTGAAGCCAGTTAAGCCACAAATATGCTTACCTCTGCTGTGGAACCAAGGCTAAGTCTGCACATCTTTACTTGCTTGCAGAAATTATCAAAGACATATGAGAAGGGAAAGATCAGAAGAAAAGCAACAATTCTACTTCCAGACTCTGCCAGCTCTCAGGTATGGCTCTCAAAACCCAGTTGAACACCCAATGTGTGACTAAAGCTTCTAAACAATACTGATGCTTTTGTCCTTTGACATGCTACCAGCAGGGTCCTTTTCAGAAAACAATGATGTGAAGAAATCCTCATACTGGCATAAACCAAAGCATATTATCCATCTTGGCTTTGAGAAAAACATTCAGGCTATTATAAATGAGAAATTACTATATTTTCCTATTTCTCATTCCTGTTTAAACTTTGTTTTAAATTGTGCTGCATCTTCCCACATTTACTAAGGTTTATGAATAAACATGCAAATGTAAATTACAAGAGAAATTCTTACTGTAGAGGAAATCAGGAATGTTCTTGTGTTTTCTGGACACAGAGAAAGATCTTGGTTTTCTTGCATAGAAAACAGCTTGTGTGTTCTGCAGTAACCACACAGATCTTCTAAGTGTCCTGATGCACACAGTAAAATAATTTGCTGAACAGAAGGGTCAAACTGGGACAAGGCTCACACAGACATCCACACTCTTTCCATAGCTGTGTTTGAATCTGGACTGGACTTCTCAAAACTACAGGGATCAAAATGCAGAATCCATACCAGCTAGAGCTCAACTAAGAGTCAATCTGTACCTAAGCCCAAGTTTTCACACCTGGAGAGCCAGCTGACTGATTCCATTGGGCCCTAAGTTAAGACAGTTGTGTGGACCAAGCCAAAGGATAAGGAGTCCCTAGACTCTTTTTTAGTTTCTGTGAAAAACAGAAGATTGTCATATTACAGTAGGGCAGGACATAAAGCAAGGAGCCATAAGACAGAGTAGTTCCTAACCTGTGTGAAGTCCGGATCCTGGGAGGAGTTCTTGAAATCTCTCAGCATTCCCACAGCCTCAAGATACTTTTTTGTGCACATAACTTTATCCTTATCACGGCCTAAGAAAGCCAGATACAGGAAAAGCAAGATGCAAATGAAACTGAGGAACTACTATGTGACAGAAAAATAAAAGGATACATAATAGGCGATTTCACTGTTCACACTTCACATTGCACTATAAGACCCTTTCAGAACAAATATTAGAGACTCACTAGAAACAAAGCTAGTTAGCAGACTTGGTGGCTTCTGCAGACCAAAAACTTGGGTTCCTGCTTCTGTCACCCAAACAAGCTAGGTTTGGGCAGCGCTACGCAGACAGCTGTGAAATGGTCTAAACCTCAGCTCTTTCTAAACATGGAGCCTAGGAGCAAGAAACTGCCTGAATAAGCAAGAGTAGATAAAAAAAGCACTCAAGCTCAAAGGTCATCACCTGATTCAACCCCATTGCTGATTAGACCATATAGACATGGAGTCCTTGCTTTCAGCTACACCCTTAACTCATGGTCTCTTCTGACACTCACCAGTTTGTAACAGGTACCCAATGCTAATATCATCCACCGGGAAATAAGCAGCTGTCGCTCCGTACTCTGGACACATGTTGGCAATGGTGGCTCGGTCAGCAATTGACAGCTGGGCTACACCAGGACCAAAAAACTCCACGAATTTACCCACAACTCCAACTTGGCGAAGGTGCTGTTACAAAAACACAGTGCCTGTGTCATTGCTAGATGTCAACCAATCTGAGCACATACATTATGAAATCCAGCTTTTGACTTCAGAGAAACCTTTTTTGAAGGTATCTATAGCCATTTGAAACCGAAAAGCTTGGTAAATTAAACCACAAAGTTGAGGACACAGAGATGAAAGTTTCAATAATAAGGTACAACACAGGGATGTATTCCTCCTAAACTCGTTCTTCCTCTCAATTAAACTAGAGTGTATCTTAGAACAACTGTATTTTTCTCAACATGATGTTCTAAGGAGAGAAGAACAGTGTGAGGTCTAGACAGCAAACTCAGGAAGATGGTGAAACAGAACCACCACTGCACAAGGACATCAATCAAACTGTAAACGGCTGAACACACACAAGATCTAGATGAACTCACAAAAAACACTGGCTTTCCCCACTTGGAAGTTCTCTCTAGAGACAGCCTCCCATGACAAACATCCCATGTACCAGATTTCTGACCTCCAACAACATTAATGCTGACCCAGTGACACTCTTAATTCAGTCATAATATGTGCATTGCAAATGAACATATTACGAACATATGACATGTGAGCCAAACACCTGCAGATCAAAGTAATCAGAGCTTACTGTCTGTTTCAGGTTTTACATTGCCTTATTTAAAGCGGAGGCTTCAACAAATAAAGTAATTGTGGTTTTCTTGAGGCCGTAGAGAAAGGAGATCTTTTACAAGTACTGTTGTTCCAAAACAGGTCTGCACATGAGGATTTGAACTGTCTGTGAGATATCAGCTCCCTGTTCTATTTTGTCTGGCTTCTGGGAAACAGATTTGCCTAGCAAATTCACAGTTGCCCTTGGCCAGCTGATTCCAACCCATGCAGAGTGATAAAGCTTAAAGGAAGTCCAAAATGACCACATGGAAGTGCACACAGGGCTCCTAAACATGCAGCACAGTGGCTCTGTCATACAGAACAGGCGCAGCTTCCAGCAGTATTGGCAAAACATCAGGCATGTTCCTTACCTTGGTAATGGTGAGCACGATGTCAGTGGATGTTACCAGTGGCTCAGGGTTTCCTAGCAGCTTATAGCCAACCACTTCAGGAAGCACCATACTGATCGGCTGGCCCAACATCACTGCTTCTGCTTCAATGCCACCAACACCTGTATGCAACAGGGTAACACACCAGTGATAAACCCGTGAAGTACAACTGACTGATGATCACTCGATCTAAGGTGTGGAAGGGCAGAGAAGGCAGCCAGAGGGCTTAGCCTTCTGCTACGTGGCATTCCTCATCTTGCTTTTTAATTTCTTTCCATTTCATACTTCCATCCTTGTTCCTTAGCTATTAGATAGAATACTAGGTAACTTACTCTGAGGATGCTTGGCTTTTACAGTAACAGATGCAACAGTTTTATTTAACAACCTTAAATATGCAATGCATAAAGAAAGAATGACTAACATAGAATGGAACATGGTGTGCTTTAAGTGAGGTATGCAGACCATGACTATTGGTGTGAGGGACCAGCCCTCAGGACCCATCCTTGCTGGAATTGGTGTAGAAACTCCATTGTAACCCCTCAAACTGTCATTTGCATCCCAAAAGGCCTGCCTGAGAGGATGGAGACAACGCTGATGGCCTGCATGTACAGCGATTGAGATAAGGACAATGATCAACAATGAGCGAGGAGCGGAGGGGGCGGGAGGTCCACTCCAGCTGCTCAGGCTTGTGACTCAAACACGCTTGCTCATCCTTTCGAAACAAGGGAACTAGGCCTTTAAATCAGAGGGCTGCAATGGTGGGCTGGGGGAGCCTCACTGACACCAGCTCTCCCCTGTTGGCTCACCCAATGCTGGATCCAGGACTGGTGATTTGCTGTTATCTCTCTCTCTCTAAACTTTTATTCTCCTACTCTTTCTCTCTTCCTTCCTAACATCATTAAGTAACACAAGGCCTAACCATGATTTTTTTCTCAGGTTGTGCAGCTTAAACATACATGTATTGTACTCTCGTGATCTGTCAGCCTTTATGATCTTGCAGCCTAAGATAATAATTCAAGTATCAGTATTCCTTCTATAGTTTTAATTAAACTTAATTCGAATACAGACCTTAAGTGTCCTTTCAACTTAATCTGATCAAGGAGTGTTGGACAGTCGACCATGACATTTTAATCTCTCTCCCTGGAAGGGCCAGGTCTGAGACAAAGGTTGGATCCAGCCGTACCAGGGCTCCTCTCTGAGGAGGAGTTTAGAAACAAGGGGGGTCAATCTGAATCTCCCTGGGCTGCCCTACCAGGGTCGTGACAATTGGTCACCAAACAAAACTTAGAAGTTATTTTGAAGGAAGGAAAGATTATCAAAGGCAAGAGTATAGGCTGTTCTAAAGAATACTAACAGAAAAGCTACTTGTGAAGACAGAAATATCCTCCTTACATCTACTAAGTTTCAACGTGGGCTGGGCATGTGCAGGTGGGAACCTCTGTGGAAGCACACCAGTATTAGAGAAATGCAATTCAAGTGACCACTTCATTTAGATAATTTAATAAAGTATCAAGATGTCATTGCCATATGCACTCTAAAAAACCCATGATGTTTACTAGGAATTTGACATTAGGCAGCAGTTTTATAATTTTTTGCCAGTGGAAAGTCCCTCACAAGTTTATCTTTCACTTTCAAACTCCTCCTACTTTCTGTTTAGTTTAATTAATAGTGAGCTAGAACAAGTTGCCTGTAATGAGTTGCTTATGTATGCCAAACCACTACTCCTATCCTTTTTCCCACTAAAACTAGTAACGGTTCTGAAAAATAATTTCCAATTTGTTTTATGCAACATGATACACCTATACTAATTTAAAAGTTAATTCTGTGACAGATACAATGATGTGACTCCTTTTGTTAGATGTGGAATGATTTTAAAACAGCCAAGTCAGTTGACACAACTGATGAGTTACCACAACAAGCATAAGGTGAGTTCAGCATTACCAGCCACTAGCAAGAAACGCTGATTCCAAAAGCGTGCACTTTGAGTGCACTATGCCAAGCCATACTTCTCAAATTCTGGAGTAAAATGAGGTTAAGTTTAAAGACACGGCCTTCAAAGCAGCTTCTGGTGTTGCAAGATCATTTAAATGATGGCTCCATATGTAAGGTGCAACCAAATAAAGGATAAGAGAGACATCTCTTTCCCAAAGATGTGATGGTTAAATGAAGTGAACTTGTTCACATTTGTATTCCAAGCCATCAGGAATTCTTACACCCTTGATGGAGAGCCTCAATCAACCAATAATGCTACAGCATAGGTGGGGTACAAAAACCACAATGCCCTGGTTTTATCATAGCTGGCACTCACAACTTGACAAGTATCTTTGTGAACTCGCAAACGCTGTTTAAAAACACGTCTTCTATATTGGTACAATATCTATTTCAGTGGGGCTCCTATCACCATATCACAGGAAGATAAAAAGCCCAACTGAAGTTTTCGCTGCCACGTGTAGGACGATTGCAAAATACTTTCATTTCATACTTACATATTTAGTCAATAATTCAAACACTGCAGTTTGCCAGTACGAGCAAAAAGGAATTATTTGTATGTATTTCTAAACAAGGATTCTGCAGACTACTGGTATTAGAACATACTTAATAGCAATGTTTTTCACAATAGCCTCTCTGTATTTAACTCACTCAGATTCAACTTTCAGCATCTTCGATCTAACAGAGCATTTGCAGTACTTTTTGATAAGGCAACACTTTGAAGGTAGCTGAGTAACTAAGGCACAAATGGCTGTTCAGTAATGCATCAACTCCCTTGCTTTCCCAAACAACTAGGAAGCTTCCAGAAGTCTTGTTTAATATTTTCCTTGCCTGTTTCCTTGTGATTTAAATGCAAAATAGAAAATACCGAAAAAGGGGAAAAAAAACCCAAACAAGACAACAAACACACCAGAAATCATCTGATGCTGTTATGAGAAGAGGGAGCTTAGTTACAAAGCTTTAAATAACGGTACGAGACCTTATCGGGTTCCCTGAACTTGGCATTAGTCTGTGCACCGTGTCTGGCTGGCACAGAGATGACTTTTCTGTACAGCAGCCCATATAGTGATGTGTTCAGATTTGTGATCAAACCAGTGCTGATAACACACCAGTGCTTCAGATACTGCCAAGCAGTGCTCACACAGTGTCAAGGTCTGTTCTATTTCTCACTCTGCCCCTCAGCAAGTAAGCTGGGGTGGGCAAGACAATGGGAGGGGGCAAGGCCAGGGCAGCAGACCCCAACTGACCAGAGATATTCCATGCCATATGACAATCAAGTTCAGCACTAAAGCTGGGAAGTGAGGGTGTGGGGAGTTTTACTAAAGTAGCTGTTACCCAAGGACTGGCTGGGCTTTGGTGTGCTAGTGAGGTGGCGATTGATTTTCTTCGCATCACTCACTCTAACTTCCTTTCCCCCACCCCACCCTTCACTTATAAACTGCCCTTGTCTCGACCCATAAGCATTTTCTTGCATTTTGCCTTCCAGGTCTCTTCCCCCCTTGTGCTGGCAGGAGGAGTGAGCGAGCAACTGAGTGGGGGCTAACTCACCAGCCAGGGTCAGCTCATCAGAGCCTGAAACACAGCCCAGCCAGCCAACAGACCCTACACGAAACGCTGCTGCACATACCCCAGCCAAGCACTCCCAAGCCATCGATCATGGTGGTGTGCGAGTCAGTGCCCACCACACTGTCTGGGTAGTAGTAGCCATCCTGATCCATCACCACTCTTGCCAAGTACTCCAGGTTTACTTGGTGGATGATCCCAGAGCCTGGTGGAATAATCCTCATGTTTTTAAAAGCCTGAGAGCCCCACTGAAACAGAAGGATTGGAGTAAAAAAAATTCAATGCATATGAGCACTGGAAGAAATTCTGTTCATTGCATTTTTCTCCATGCAGATAGGATTAATTCTTTAGGTACCTTTAAGAATTCAAACCTTTCTTTGTTCCTTTCAAATTCCAGGTCCTGATTTTTTTGCAAGCTGTCTGACCTGCAAGTGAAAACAATCAGCTGTCAGAACCAAAAGTATCCACCTGAAATTCATGTTTGGCCAGATATACTCAAAGGTTGAAAGAAGAGAGTTATTAGCCAATGTTAATGCTGATCAATCTCATCTTTTTAATCTCACTGCAGCTGTGAATTACAGGCAACCAGTGAAAAGGATTTAAAAGTTCTTAAGATGTAACACCTGAAGCCTGGTTCAAATGTGAGTGCTAATCTGCACATCATATATGTGGCAGGCCTAAAACCTGTAACCTGGGAAAAGCTACAACCCATGCTACAGCAATGTGGAGTTTCCAATACCTAAATCAGAAGCAATCAGCAAAGCAGTAGAAGGAACTGGAACAAAACTGCCCTGCAACTTCAGTTGAAAAGAGGTTATCACTGACAATACCATGCTGACTGAAGCCCCTGTGTTTCAAAGCAGACAGGGCTAAAAAACTTTTCATTTGAATCAGCTGCTTAACTTAGGCCTGAAGAGTTTGAAAGGACTGAAGTGCAAGGCTGGTCAGTGTTCTCTCCATATATACATGAGCCTAATAGAAATAAAATAAGGCTGTGACAAAAAGTATTAGCAAAAAATTATCTAAATGCAGTCCTTGATACTACTGATAACATAAAATGAATTATATTAAAATAATAAAGAAAAAGAATAATAATAGCTAATTTTTCCTATCATAAAGATGAAATCATGTCCTGTTCACAAAGAAATACAGTGTTTCCCAAATACCTTAAAAACTTACATGATGCAAATTAAAAAGAAAAAAGGTTAGGTTTCTAGTTTAATATATTAGTGCTAGAACACCCATTACCCCAAAAATTAGTCTTCTTATTTCTAATTTTGTGTCTGTTTCTGAACTCCTTAGTGTTATGTTAAGAACAGATACAGCATCTCTAAGAAAAAAAAAAAGTTAAAGGGAGCTGATGTTCAACAGTTGCATAAGTCAAAATTTTTCAGCCGTTTTTCTCCCCCTGCCAACTAGAAATAGCATCAGTAAGAATTAATATCCTTACTAGTTTATAGTTAAAAAAGGGTAGGAAAAATGTCTGGCAACATTCTTCTATGAAGCAAACTTCACAATACATTTTTAAAGAAGCCTCTACATTTTGGAACTGGGAATGAGCTCTTTATGTTCTTTAAATTTCCACCTCCTAGACATTTTCTTCTTTGCAATGATGTAAACTTAAGTGGCCCGCTTCAAAACTATCACCTATAGAGGACAGTAAATACACAGTATTTCAGCAGGCAAGGTAACTGCAGACCAAAAAACTTCAGAAGTTTGGAAGATGGAAGGAAACCACAGAGAAACATGTAATTGCAGGATCTGTTTGGAAGAGCAGTTCAGTAGCCCATGTTCAGATACTATGGAGGGCAGAGGGACCCCTCTGCAGAGGTCTTGTCTTTCACTGTGGGTCTAGTGAGCTCTCATCTCTTTGTAGCATGCTGAGGATTGAATTGCATTATGATTGTTTCCTGTACTTATAGGGGCCATATTAATCAGTGTCTTGTGCTCTCCTGTGAGGAGGAACTGAACTAGCAAATTAGTTCCTCTAGGCTGGGCTAGGGCAGATCTATTCTTATACAAATAAGGAAGAAAGGAGACATTCTCGCTTGTCCCTTCCAAAAAGTCCTACAGGGTCAAAAAGTGCATATGGAAAAAAGCTATTTCTGAGCAACTAATATGCAGTGTTATTATGGAAAACCATGATCATCACAGGTCTGGACTGAGCCTGTTTCTATTAACATTTAGTCCAGGCTTGTGCTGCTGAGAGATGCAACACACCAGAAAAAAAAACAAACAAAAAAACAACCCATCTAATTCACACACAACAGTTTACCTTCCTAAAGGCTAGGATGTTATAGTCCAAATGCTAATAATATCAGCAATTGAACTACCTTTATTATCAGTATCTGGACTCACCTTACTATCATTAAGAAGTAAGAGTTAGTTTGTGTCCTTACCGCCTGTTAAAATCAACCTGGATGGAGTGATCTATCACTAGATCAGCAGGACAGATAGGATTGATTTTTTCAGGGTCCCCACCAAGTTTCTTCACAGCATCACGCATTGCAGCAAAGTCAACCACAGCAGGTACCCCACTAAAACAGAGGAGAAATAGGCAAGGTGAAACAATTTGGAAATGAAAAAAACCAACCAAACACAACTGAGATCCTGAGATGCAGAACAGACACCACAGCCACACCCTGAGTCTTGGGATCGTTACTCTTATGGCAGAGGCAGGAACCTTGAGAAGACAAATTCAGGAGAGCAGAAGGCACAGAACTGTATCTATATCCTGAGCACTTTAATAATTAAAAGTTAAAACCAGATTTCATCAAGTAACAGAGGCAGTTTAACATGCTTGGCTGGGGAATCTGGAAACTTAGCCCTAGTCAGCATTCTTTTGGGACCTTGAACTGTTTTCCTTTGCTCTGTTCCTCTCCCTCCTCCCCAAACTATTTAAAAATTGGGGGGGCGGGGAATGACAATGTCCTTTCTTTCATTCTTTGCTATGTTTATTTAGCCGATTTTAAGGCAAAGGTCATCTCTGCCAACTTTTGCAAAGCACAGGAGAATCTTCTCCATCATTAGGGCTGTTTGATACCTTCCACACTTCAACTGAAACTGGCAGAGCTGGCAGGCATCTGCTAATGAGCATTAAATTACAAAGGACGTGACTGCAAAAGACCTTTGCAGAATAACTGTATTTTCTGAGGTAGATTTAACCACCCTGACAGATCACTGGACGAGCACAAAAGGCAGAAATAAAGTGTATCATTAACCTTTACTAACCAATTCTTGCACTTACGACTGACAAAAGACTTTATATCACAAATTACATTCAAATGGCACATTTCAGGCTATGGGCCAACATGAACATTTCTGCCTTCTCACGTATCTTGTGACAATCCTGCAAGCCCTTGAACTCCCAGTGAGCTAGAAAAAATGTTAACCAGCCTTTTTATCTATGTTTGTATGTCTCATTCATCAAAAATGATGTTTAAATCCCTAAATTAAGCCTTCCTTCCTAAGTAAGGTAGGTAAACTATACAGAGAGTCAAAGTACTTCATGCGAGATTCTTCCGTCCATCTTCCACTTCCAACACAAGTTTAACCATAAGCAAACCAGGAGCAGTAACCAGAAGTTTGAGCCCTTCAACACCCATCTTACCTAACAGATCACACACGCTTGCATATTTATTTCAACAAAGCTCCTGGTGCTTCTCAGCACATACATTCTCAGCTTCTACAGAGCTATGTACTATCATGACAGTTTTCCATCTGCTTAGGCAACTCTTGCATACCAGCCCACCTGATTTTGCTGGATGCTGAGACAAAAACGTCTGTAATGTGCATGTAAGGATCCAGAACCATTCAGAAACCCACTGAGAACACTATTTCTGCAAGTGTAGCCCAAAGCAGGGAGAGTTTATGTTCTCAACTCTGATTATAAGGAAGCTATTACAATTTTAAAATACATCAGAAACAATGCAAGAAGAGAAAAGGCTTTGTAATTCCCACCCAATTTTACCTTGAAAATCCTGAGTGTTTACAAAAACAAAAAAAAAGGGTTCACATCATCTAAACTGACATGATTAACTGATGTTCAAGAGTTTGAAGCAGTTTGTTGTCCCAGGATATGCATATTCCATGGAAAACAGCAAATGCTGCTTTATGCTACCTAGATGGCTTTGGGGGAGAGCAGGGGTGGGAGGATGGGAATGTAAGAGTTATTCTGCCAGCTTACAAATACTATACAATTTAAAAGGAACAGACTGAACATCCATCTACAGTATTCTAAGAACTCATGATAATTACAGAATGAACAGATCTAGAAAATTCTATAATTCTAGTCCAGAACATGTGAATGTAATTGTTGTATGGGTTTTGAGAAGTTGCCAAACCTGTCTTTTCCAAGATATCCCACTCAGGACCCTGTTTCAAGATCTAATTTTTCATGAATGCAGCTGCTCTGCAGACTTATCAGCAAATTTGTAAAACTCAGCAGGTTAGCTGGGAGCAAGAAAGAAGGACAATAACAAAGGGAATGACGTTTGCTTGAAACATTGGGTTCCTCTGTGCTCCAGCATTTTAACCGCTTAACAACAACCAGTGGGTAAAAACCAGCTAGGAATCAGAGCTTTTTTCAGGTGAGGCTGTCCCACTTTTCCTAATGTCTTCCCGAGCTGAGCAATACTGGGTCTCCAGCACCTGGCCAACCTTTGGGAAAATGCAAAACAGAAGGTATGGCAGCTAAGACACTACTATTTTGAGAAAGAAAAATCAAAGGACAGGTTAGCAGCATGGGGCTTACCACAGATGAACTAAACAAAGGCAGAGGACAAGGGTACAAAGGACAATGGACTTACAAGTCAAAGGTTGTATCAAAAACAGTCAGAAGATACTGTTCCACCTGAAAATTGACTTTATGCATCTACTAGGGGCTGTTAAATACTGACACACGGGGACTAACCACACTGCAAGGCCCAGTTTTCAGAGCACATGAGGTAGGAACCTCAAGTTGCATTTCTGGGGAAAAGCAGACATTCCTTTTTTCAATACCACAGAAGTCTTTAACAATATATTTGGAATAATACTGGTTCAGAAAGAAAATAATTATACAGGTTATAAATGAGAATTGAAAAGGGTAGAATATTGAAAGCAAGAGCCTCTGGGGAAAAAAAAAAGGAAAAAAAGACATCACCCAACCTACCTCCCACCAGACAATAACAACAAAGCCTTTAAACTCTAAATTCCCTCATGTGGATGCAATTTATCATCCCATTTTCTTCCCCTCTATTTTGAAGAGTTCCATAAAGATACCTATCTTTCCACTCCAGAAGCACTTCATTTAATGCTTTTATCATGAGTGGCTGCCTCTCCAAGTGCTGTCTGCAGCATGACACCCAGGAAAGCTGGAAAAGGTGTCTCCAAACATTTCACTGCTATTCTTTCCCTCAGCTCACCCCTCCACCTCGAGCTGGGCATTGCTGCACTTTCAAGAGGCCCTCCTCCTAGCTTCGGAGAACATCAGACTCACGTGAAGTCTTGCAGTATAACTCTTGCAGGCTTAAATGGCACTTCAACATTCTTGTGTTGCACCACTTTCCAGTTGAGAATATTCTCAACATCTCCCTTCTTCACTAGGAATTCATCACAGTTACGGATTGCTGCTTCCAAGAGGACTCGAATGGAAAAAGGCAGGCGTGCTGCATGGGTTAGAGGCAAGAAACAAATTTCAGTTTTTACCTTAGGACATATATCAGCAACTGCAAAGTTCAATGCCTGGGGCAGACAGGTCCTCAAGTGCTGTCCTGATATTCTCACCAGGCTTTATCCCAAATTATCAGATACCCTTATCTAGCCTCCAGGTTAGTCAGTGCTAACAGACTTGCTCCACCCAACTCTTTGAGCAGATTTATCATCTCAGTCCCTGTGACACAACAGACATCTTTGCTGAAAGGACTCCTATCCACAGCTCTTCCACTCTCCACAGCAATACTACTTTGAAAACATGCTGCGTGAAACATGGGTCCTCTGCAGTTTCCTCTCACTCTTGCCACTGAATAGAGTTCTTCAAATGCACTAGAAAAACAATTTTCTACGTGACATGTTGAAAAGCATAGCTGCAGTGGTCTAGGCAGCTTCTTCCTCTTCAGAGATGGAGAGGGAAAATGAAAGGCAGGAAGACTCTGCATCTGCTAATCTTCCTTTACTTCAAGATTGAAATACTTAGAGAAGATGGCACAAAATATTATTAGAGGATTCCTGACAGCTTTACTACAAGCAATGGGTGTGAGGGGGAAAAAAAAAGTCTCTCTCTCTCCTTCCTCCTCCCCTGATCCACTGTAGTAATAGCTGTTTGATTTCCTCTGAGAATATTTACATTCAAAAATGTCTTGACAAGTTTGTTGTAACTTTCTACACAGGAACGCCAGGACACAAAAGTCACTTAGTCACAGCAAGACCTCATTACTGCTATCATAAAAAAACCCCCTGACTATTATTCAGGACACAGTCATTCAGAATAATTTGGGTTGATTTTTTTCTTTGTTTTTTGTTGGTTTTCATTGTTGTTGCTTTTGGGTTTTTTTCATTTACCCACCCCCCCCCAGCCCCACTCTTCTGTAGCTAAGTTATTCCATTTTTCTGCTGGACAGTGAGAATTGCACTACTTCGTCTTGGAATCCTGGAATGGATCAACTGATAACACCATAGAAGTATTTGGCCATTTCTTAAAGACTCATCTCTGCTTTTCACACACTAAGTCTGACATTAATTGACTTCTCATTTACACACTACCTGAGCCTGCAGTGGATATGCAATGCTGATGTTCAGAGAAAATATTCCTCTTCTTGCTTCCTTGATCAGCTGTTTCCTTTTTGAAAGAGGAAAATACCCAAGATAGGCAGCTCTAAGCTACGGATACTTGCTTTCAAAGTCAGTGGCATGGATTGTAGGATTTTTACCAGTGCCACATTTAGGAAGTGTCACAGGAACTAAAGAAAAAGCCTCCTCAGAAAGGATTTTCTAGCTACCACTCTTTTTAAAGCTGAACAAACTTATTGGATGACTCAGTCATACCAGTGTTAGGTCCTTTTGCAGCCTTTCACAGCAGCATATGAGAAAACTTGTGCTCTTAGTCTTGTCTAGTCCTCCTCGTCCACTCAAGAAAGAGGACTGCTGTGTGCACAGCATGTGAGAAAACAATATTGTGATTTTTGCTAGCATTTCTGTAGTCCTAAATTTCCAGAATTAAGTTTTACTAAAATTTTGTTTCCAAGAACCATCTTCTAAATTCGTAGCTCTCTCCAGAGACCAAATACCATCCAATGTTGCAATGTCTTTTCAGGTTCTGTTCATCGACATTAACAAAATGCTTTCCTTATGCTGCCAACATACCGTATCTTGCATCCTCCAGTTTGCTTAGATTAAAGAATTTCTTCAAAGGCTGTTTAGGATCCAGTGGCTCCACAATCCGTACAAAAGGGTTGCTCATGGTTATCCAAGACCCTTAGTGTCCCTAAAGCACAAAAAAATAATCAATGCAGTTTTCACTACATTAGTTCTGCACAGAAAGTACATGTCTCACAGTTCCCCCAACGTGTCTGTCCCACATACAAGGTCTGCCCCAGACAAAAAGGTACTACAAGTTGGTCGTGCCCTTTCCCTACAGATCCCTGCAGAAGATAAGAGCACTGTGAAAAATCGGATACACCATGTGGTTTACAAATTCAATGTCTGCACTATTCTCTTCTTTATGCTGCTTCTAGACAGCCCTTTGTGATCACAGCCTCTGTGATCCACAAATCACAACACTGCTCCCACTTCTTAAGTAGTATTGGTCTAAAGGTAAACAAACAGGCATTTGCATTCAAAATCTAAAACAATTCAACTAAAGCAGAAAACACAACAGTTCTACTTGAGCCAGAAAGTCACAGACTAAGTCACAGACTAAGATTACAAACTATGACTTTCAGAGACACATGGAACCCTTCTGATTTCAGAAAGATTCATTAGGGTTGTCACAAAAAAAAAATAAAAATTAAAGTAGACTCTACTGTAAACATAATTTTAGTTTGAGATCTTTTTTTATGGCTATCCTATGGTTTACTGGACAGATCATTTCACTGGGACCTAAGGCTTTTAGAGTTCACTTATACAAGTTAAAGCACCCTGAGACACTCCCAATATCAAGGCCAACTAGAATAGAGGGGACTAAATTCACTCTAGAAACATCTCTCAATCTCATGAAACATCTCTCAGCCTCCAGAAAACGTTAACTGCATGCAAAATGCCTAGCGGAACAGCTCCTAAGACACTTCTAAGACCTGAACTCTGGCAAGGGGCTCTTCTGGGAGCACTGGTTTAAGCCAACACATGCCAAGAAGCAAGCTGACGATGTAACGGCAAGGACAGTTCTCTTCCAGTCTCTGGCAACATTCCCAGTCACGATTAATATTTTTTTAGACAAGAGATCACAAGCCCGATGTCCAAATCTGTTGTTTTCCCACAGCACGGTTCCTCTCTTCATTTAAGTAACATTATGTTCCCTTGCCCCAGTTTTTCAAACAGAAGAATCACCTCCCAACGAGGCATGAGAAACGTATCTTTTGACAGGCCATGAAGAACATTTGGTGCAAAGGGATGCACAAAGTCCACTATTTGTTAAAAACAGTTAATACCAGGCCAAAGAGTGAATTAATTTACCTCACCTGCCGGTCTCATTGACTGTTCCAGGAATACGATTATATGGAACACATTTATGGGGGATTTTAGAAGTATTCTAGCAGAAATGACATTTCACATATGTTGAAGACAGCAAAAAAGTTGGAGGTTAGATTGAGATGGAGAGATAGCAGAAATGGTGACGAAGGAAGGTCCAGGATGTAAAGCAGCAAGATTTTGTAAAAGAAATAAAAACTTCCAGAATTCTATCAAACAAAACAGTGGAAGTTTCTAGATAAGAAGTTGAATTCCCACAGAAGGCAGAAAGGCAGGCAGACTGCAAACAACAGACCCTCACCAAACATGTCTCACACTCCCATCTACAAGACATTTTCTAAGATCCCATCATGTTTTAGGTGTCATCTTCACAAATTAGCATGAACTACTCAGCTATTCCTCTTTTAAGCAAACTCAGTGCTTCTACAACTGCGCATGATTAAAATAAATGGCTTCCTTTCTCTCCTTGCCAGTTATGCTCCTGATAAGCTTTATCTTCTGCCTTCCGAGCCGAGAACTTAATTTTATGCATATACACTTTCCATGGGAAGTTAGAAGATAGAAAGAAGATGGAAAACACTGGGATATCCCCTGACAGGTAAAGCAAGAGATCATCACTTTGATATGAACCACAACGACCCCTCTGTACTCAGCTCACATATTCTCATTTAAGTATAAATTGCAGCTGTAGCATTTCCCATCCAAGTCAGTGTCCTGGCAAACCACAGCAGCAATTCAAGATGCTATGACACATTATCTACTTGCTACCATTTATTTGCCAGACATCACCCTCTTCCCTGAACAGGTGGTTTAGTTCACAATATGAGATACTTAGCACAAACCTACTTTCACCAGTGAGTTACACAGATGTGCCAGACTCTGGGGTGACCAAGGCCTAAATATGTGGTTCTTCTCACCTGTTTGGTCAGACTGATAGGAACAACTCTGTTACAACCTTGTAAGCCATTTAGAAATCCCCACAAAGTGGTAAACTATCTAGAAAAAACACCACCTTGCAGCATTGCTATAGCAAATTTCTGAGAGCCAGAGAAGTCTCAGTCATACCAGCTACTATTTCCAGACAATGAATTATATAAACTTGAGTGGCCACAGCACTCGAGGTAGTGATCTGTCAAAGAGATGCAAGGGAGCAATACTCTGCAGGCTGAGTACACCAAAAAACTTTTGAGTAATCACTGTGATAGATACAGATTAACTTATGGTTGCAGCACAGAATATTTATTCATGTTTTGCAGGCACTGAAATGTAAATACACGAACAGGCTAGCCGACAGGGCAGCTGACATCTGGCTGCTTGGGACTGGCACAGGGTCACTGCATTGACCATGGCCAGTGCCACATGGCCATGGCAGCAGCTGATCACACTTTCCAAAGACAGCACTTGATCTTCTGCCCAATAACCTCGAAAATGCTTGCTTGGAGGTCACATCTGACACGGGATTCCACACAGTGGCCCTCAGGAAGACAGAAGTGCAGATTAGGAGGCTCCTAACAGTAACAGCCACCAGCCACCCACATGAACAGGCTCATCCTGGCCTTGGAAAACAGCAGATCCAGCCCAAGCTACTCCCCCTCTCCAATTATTCAGACACACATTCTTTATTATTTGTGCAATCCTGGATGCAAACCTAGGATTCCAGGAGTTTCAGCTGACTGAAATCTATTAAAATTGTGCAAAGGGTTGCATGACTTGTGTAGAGTGTATCAGACAAAGAACAGATTCATTTTAGCCCTTCCTCTGCCTACTAGTACGATTCTGTTAACACTGATAGTTTGGCTCATAACTAATGCTGATGACCTTTAAACCTACACTCCCTAATGACCAGTACGGTTTTCTACTCACCATGTTACATCCATGCAGCTGTTTAAGCACCATGCCACCTTGCTCTCACTCTTACCAGATTATGCCTCGAATTGACCCACAGATTGCACATCAGCATATCACAGAAAGTCTTATTTCTGGCTTTTCTCTCTCCCAGCTCCACTCTTGCCCGGTGAAGCAAAAGTGCAGCCAGATTACAACCATAAATACCAGGGGGGGCAAATTTATTTAGACAAGGTCATGATTTTCCAAATGTATAAAAAGGAAGCTGTTTTTTGCACATGCAGCATTTGCCCTTCAGAGCACAGAATGAACCCTTGGCTGTAATGGCTGTTCCATACAGTCTGTATCCCTAGATAGAACACAAGAGGGTTCAGGTTTCTGTGGCAATACAAGTTTTATATTGTGATACTCTAGGAAAGCACTTGCAAAATCTGAGTACGACAACATTCCTCACTGGATCTGTACTGAGTGGGTTTGCGAGCTCAGCTTTTACCATGACAGCTCAGATGTTTGCTAGCCACAAAAGATGAGTGCAGAAATGCTGTAGAGTGTGTGGGCATCTCTGTGGCAGCCTGCAGACCTCACTGTCTGATGATCATTACACAGGAGTATGGACAAGCCCAAAGAGACAGAAGAAAAAGGTGTCTACTCCCCTCCTTCCTTGTTTTCTCTTCAAAGTTAATCCACTAAATAAAAACACACTCAAAGCATATTTAAGTCTCACGCAGATCACCACAAAAAGAATAAAAGTATGTAACTTAATTTTTTTTTTAATAGTAATGGAAGATTTAAATATGCATTGTGTATGTTGATTTCAAGACTTAAGTTGATGTAACCTTTCTGAGTATCTGACATAGAGACTGTCCTAGTCACATTACAACACCTGGTATTGGAAAATGACTCTGTTCAGTAATTGAGGTATTATTTAAAGCATGCCCTCGATTGACTGTGGGCCCTGCACGCTGCTTCAGATCCCTTTAAAAGCAGCAGTGTGACTTGAAAAATTTCAATAAGCTGAAATTGTACTGAAATTAATGGAATTGAGAAAGCATCCTGACATATCCTGTGGTTTTACACTTGCAGAAATCATCTCATGTAGACTGTGGAGAGGAAAAAGGTGTGCTGTTTAGCCTCCCGCTATACCCAAGAGAGAATATGGAGACACCAGAGCTGTTGTAGACACCACTTCAACACATTATTCTACTGTCTTTAGAGCCACAGGAGAGCATGAAGGTGAAAATGAATACAGCTAAACAAGCTAAAAGCAACAATCTCTCTCATACCACTTAAAAAATACTATTTTTTTAAAACATAACTGCTCTTATCTTCATTTGTTGAACCAGACCAATACCAGCAACAATATTTCTTCAGGGGGTTTTTTAGGGATATGACGGGAGCCTGCTCATCTCTGACTATCCAGAATAAGATAAAACCTTAGCTCATGGAGTACTTTTCTGCTACAATTCATGCCGATAGTAAATCATGCTGCAGCTGTAGTAGGTAACACAAGTGTTGATAAAGGACTTCTGATTAGTAATATTGGCATTTTTCACAGAAGTGCCCAAGGACAAACCAAGGACAAAGATTTATTTTGTTTGACCTGCACAGGAAAAAAACAAACAAAAAAAAGCTTCTGGATGAGACAACTTCTATATAAGCTTCAGGCCATGAAGTAGGAACAGAACAGGCACTGTCACTCAGCTTATTCGTACAGACACACTGTTCTCACTCAGGGAAAGGGAACATGACTCCCACTCTGCCTTTTCTCCTCCATCTTTGGTTTCTTAGTTATATTCTTTCAAATTATGGGAGGGTGCCTAATTCTTTACATGAATAGTTCATTTTAAGCATTTATTCATAAAACTAGACACCTAATAGGTTGATAAAAACTGATTTCAAGTAGTAATAGATCTTTTTCATGGAGAGAGGGTAAGTTCTTGGCCACCCCTGGGAAGCACACACTCAGCAAAGGAGCAACTTAATCTCAACACTCCAGCAGATGTGAGAAATGCTAGAAAAAGTTACACTCAGCCAAATCAAAGATGGTATTTTATCAGCCACCAGGAAAAGGGAGAAGGCTCAGACTTGCTGGTACTTGAAGGAAATCTGTGAGGAGACTTCCAACTGAAAACTGGGAAAAGGAGAGGTGAGCTGGCAGGACTGTTGTGGTAAAAGCCCTCACCTGGTGATAAGGCAGTGGAGACAGGGAACACTCATGATCTTCCTCAGGAAATGTGGCATTTCCACCCATACTGGATATAATCTTAACACCCTCCGTTGAGATTATCACTCCTTCTCCTGCATCCCCAATTTATTTCCCTTAGTTTTTTCCACCCAACTGACTGACCTTGTGTGTGTATCTGTACTTAGCTGATAAGTATGTGACAAGTACCTCTAAATAACAAAAGCAAGTAACTAAAAAAATCTAAGGGGACCTGCAGCAGAGCAGCAAGCTGCTGAGTTGTGAAACCACCAAGACAATAGTGAGCATGCATTTTGTGACATTACTAAGAACTACAGATAGCCGAACAGCACTTCTCAAATGGAAGGATGTTGCTCAGTTCCCCAACAGAAAATGAGTCTCTACATAGCTCTTCTCATGGTTTTACATTCTACTCAGCAATGTGTCTTAATTAAAATTGTTGATGACTAGTTCCAGTTTACCTAAGTTATGAATTGCTTAGCCACGAGCAACAATCTCTTAGCAGGTCCAGCATGCAGGAATCTCTGTTCTGTTGGAATTGCAGCATGCTCTGTGTATGCCTACTTTGTCTGAAAAGCAAAGAAGGAAAATACGCATTCTTGACGTTGCCAGACGTCTGCATGTTTCATAAAGAAAGACAACATCTTCAATATTAGTCAGGTGTCTGCACTGGTAAGTAAATTCATCCATAATTCAAGTCACTTTAGAAAAAAACCTAACACAGGTATTTGTGTGGTAGAAAAAAAATTTAAACATCCAAAGTGCTTAAGAAAAATGGGAGTTTTTTACCCTGGAGGAAAAAAAACAAAACAAAACACAACAACAACAACAAAATCACACACACAAACTGGCAAAAACTCCACAAAACATCCCCACCATTTGGATGCAGTTGCACACCACCACTAGAACACGCAGTCTTGTTTTATAATATATCTAGCTATAATTACTATGGGATGCAGACAGACCTGATGAGTACAACTGCTGTTGCAACAATCACAGGTTTCTTATTTGATTAAGAGAAGCTCTTACTGTAATAACACTTAGTCTACCTATGACAGATCCCTGTAAGAACTATGCAAGAATGCATCGCTGAAGGCAGGCAGTGTCGGGATTTCTCTGCTAACACTTGGGGACTTCACAAAGAATCTTCGCGTTGCTCTGTTACACAGTTACACATGGATTATACAAGTGGATTTTTAAAGAGAAGTCCACTAACAATGGGATGTCTGAGCAATGAGTCTTCTAGTACAAACTGCACCATTATCACACACTGGAAGAAAATGAGGTAATACATGCAGGAGGTTTTTTCAAATGCTTTGTAAGTAAAGTTTCAGGGAGCCCATCACAACTTTAACACAGCTCAAGAGGAACACTGTCCTGGAGCAGAGATAGGACTTGGGAATGCATGCTTTACTGCTTTCTCCTAATGCCTAAACCTTTGACAGCAATGCTAAAATATTTATTTATTCAGAGCCATAGTGTGCTACACTTCCAGCACACTGCACCAGTTACGAAGTGCATATTCCTATAATCTGCATGTTTCACAGGGTCTCATAAGCATTCTGACCATTTCACCTTGTCAGCAGCGCTGACAAGACCTTTAAGACAAGGTCTTAAAGAAACTCCAGCTCCAAGTGAGCTGGAAGTTTAGGGCCCAGTTCCCAAATGTGGATATTCAACTCCCTCAAGCCATCCCTCTGGAAAGCCAAATGCTACCTCCTCCTTCATTTCAACACAGGTAGTTTGCTTGCTGCTTAAGAGACGCTCAAAACACTCTTGTACACATCTTGCCAGCTTTTGGGAACCCAGACAAGCACAAGTATCTAGCACCCTCAGACAGCCTCTGGAACACAATCTAGCCTTACGGTTAACATAATCTGGATCCTTATTAAGCAGGCGTAAGTATTCAGGGAATGCTGTGTCAGCAGACTCACCACTGAGTGTCCTAGTTAAAAAGTAGAGACTAATTTTCTTTTTGCTGCAGGAAAATGAGAAGTATAAAGCCTGAGAATGCAGGGAAGTTTATTTAGAGGCTATAGAACACTGAAAAACGAAGACCTGGATTTTTTTTTTCCCCCTGAAGAAGAAACTCTGAACTTTAACCTACTTCCTAGCTCTGTACAAACTTGCTGCTCATTTCCCCTACGTTAGCAGTCTTAGACTGTTCATTAACAATTGTGCAGCATGGACTAGTTTTAACAAAGAACTAGCTTTCAGTGTTAGTAAAAAGATCCAGTGTAACACAAAGAAACAGGTTCCTACTGAGAAGTTAACACAGTAGTGCTGCAAGAAATCTGGAATAGAGAGTGCTGCAAGTGTGTACAAAGGTTTAGTCTGAAACTTGGTTTCATTTTCAGTGGGCAGGATTAAAAAACATCTCGGTATTGGTCTGTTTGTTTCAAAAGACTCACGTGAAGGGGGAAGTAACACTGCAGAGGTCCATGGGAACAGGAAACAAAATGAGACTACTGTGAATCAGCCCGCTACTTGCGCCATTACCATTGCACTAGCTCAGCAGACTGCTCTCTCACCAACACTAAAACTCCTTTCTGCTAAATGCCTCAACTGTTTCACAGCTATGAAAGACCTGTAGGTGAAATGAGTCCTTCCAGGATGAAGAACTGATGAGAGTATTACTACTGTTGTAAAATAAACCTGCACCGTGGGGAAAAAGCCCTAACTTTTCATGCCATTTCAAGGCAAATCCTGAATTCAGGCTCTGGAAATAATGAAAGATAATTTTTGTCCAAAAAAAATTGCTGCCTGCAATCCCAACAGCTATTGAACTGTCCATGTAGATGAAGCTAGCTTTCACACCCCCTTGGCTTCAGTCTGTAAGCAGAAGTACAAGTGGGTATCTGATAACATTTCATTAGTTCCAACTAGATGATACCAGAGTTTACTGGCCAAGCTCTCAGGGGAGGCAAATTCAGTTTCCACAAAACATTTTTAATTCAACTGGCTTTTTCAGAACAGTTTTCCACAAAAAGACTGGGGGAAAAAACAAACAAAAAACAAACCAACCAACAAAACAAAAAAAACACAACCAACCAAAAGAAACCAATCCAGAACACCAAAACAAACAAAACCCTAAACACGCTCTTTTACAAGCTTCTGTACAATGTCCCAAATCCTGCAAGGAAGTGCCAAATACCTAGAGGAAATCTTCTAACTAGCCACTCCCTAAGGCAACACTGAAGGCAAGAACCCTGATTCTTACCTCCTACTTACACAAGCAGAGCAGGCTGGAAGTTAAGACTCCTCTCTACCTTCTCACTGCTTCAAATAGAAGGAAAGGGACCACTCTTCTATTGATACCTCTCCAGGAATCTTAAGTGGATCATCTCTCCAGTGAGGGAGAAAATTTCCAGCTACTATGTGGTGAAATCCTACAGTGAGAGTCTATGTCAGAAAACACAAGCAAAAGAGATTTGTTGCTGTTCTTACTATTTAAATATTAATCATATTTCTTTCACTGTTTTCTGCAATTATTGTTTCAGGTCTTCCACTGTTACTACAAAAACTTCACTGAATACTGTTAAAGTGGGCGTGTACTATTCTCTAACAAAACGGAGCCAGAGAGAACGGAAGGTGTCAAGTTACAAATGCAATATGACCCCACAAATTCAGTTTGAAAGCCCCACAGCCTTCGGTTCAGCAGCAGTCTGCATGATACACTGTGCAGAGCACTGCTAAGTGATCAGACTCCTATATACGCTGAAAACCTCTGAAGGAATTTCCTCTCTCTTACAAAGTCCACGATCAGTAAAGAATTGAGAATTTTCTGAATCACTTCTCACACACACCATGGATCCTGGAAGGCACATGAGTCAGGTGCACTACACATATTAAATTCCTCTCACTTTCTTTGAAGAAGTAACAATCCCCAGAAGTTTATTAGGACATTCTGATGGAGCACAATTGTTTTTAACCAAAGCAACACAAAATAAACATTCCAGTGTTAATATTTCTCTAGGGTGGTCTTCCTTTCCTTTGGTATTGTGGATTGATAATGAGCCAGCCTGAACAATAGAAAAACACTGAATGTTCAGATACATTAATTCAATTCTGACTGTTTGGAGAGAGACTCTTCTGTTTCACCTCAAGTTTCCTGCTGATGCTAAAGAATGTTGAAGCCCAGACCTCCCCACCTTTTTTCCCTCACACCTATGCTAGCTTCAGAGGTGAAAACCAAATACCAAAGTACAACCTCCAGTTAAAAAATAAGCGGGAACAGTGGTGGTGTTATGAAACACAGCAATTGCGCTGAGCAGGCACAGAGGGACTAATCCGAACATACATCTAACCCAGATTCTGACACCACACGTCTCCACAGCCGCGGTTCTCAGCCGGGTTGGGCGACAGGGCAAATACCGGCACCTCTGCTACAGCCCCGTGACGGTTGTTGTTACAGAGCACATACACCTGCTCTCTGTGCCACTACGGCAAAAGAGATCACTTTGCCACCCAAAGCAAAAAAACAAGACGATTAAAACCTGACACTTTACCTTAATTTAAGCTTCACCTTCTAATGCCTTTCTTCCATCCCTTCTCTGTCTTACTCATGTTGCAGTTTTATGTTTTTTCTGCAACACAGCGGGGTTGCTGTGTGCCCGATACGCTCTCTACACACCGTCCTCTGCTATTTAGACACTGCTGAAATACCAGAAGACAGGGCCAGAGCTGAGCCCGAGCTGAGTCCGCAGAACAACCAACGAGAAGCTGTGCCTAGGAGCGGACAGAGCTGTGCAACTTCTCCACCCCCGCTCTTCTCCCCTGGCTAAGCCTACTTCTCTCCCTGGGCTCCGCAGAAGCTGACTGCTGCACCTGGCGCCAGTAGGCTCACGGCCGGCTCCCGAGGAGACCCAATTCCTGCCGGCTGGGGCCCGCCCGGCCGCTCCGCTCCTGCTGCTCAGAGATGTGCGCGGAGCCGGCCTACGGGGCTCCCGAGAGCCGCCTCACCCGCCGCCCCGAGCCGCCCCTTCCAGCTCCCACCCCGCAACCCGGGAGGCGGCCGTATTCCCCGTCCCGCCGGGCCGGCCCGGCCTGGCATCCGCCGATGGCCGCCCTCCGCCCGGGCCCGCACCCGCGCGCGCCTCGGCGCCCCTCACACTCCACCTTCCCCGGCGCCGCGGCGGAGCTAAGCGGCTGCAAGGCGCCCAAGGAGGGGAAGCACGGCGCACGGGGCCCGCACTCACCGTGGAGCAAGAAGGAACCAACAGCCGCCGCTGGCCGTCAAGGCCGCCAGGCGCAGGGGGAGAGGGGGGACGGGCTGGCTCCGCCCCGCTCCGCCCCGCAGCCCTCAGGGCCGGTCGCCGCGCCGCGGCGGGAAGCGAGCGAGGGATGGAGGGACGACCGGGAAGAGAGCGGCCGGCGGGGGCGAAACAAGCCTGTTAGTTATAAACTGGTCAAGGTCGATATCGTGACGCCAACATTGAGAAACAGTGTCAAGGTACAGGGCGTCCTGGAGGACCTGATTAACGTCACTCCCACAGCCCAGGGCGGTGGAGTGTTCTGCAGTGCCCACAATAGAAGAGTGTGTGGTTTGAGCCTGAACACAGTAAATTAATATGCATTTACTTCTAGGAAAGTCGTTAGATATATAGGAAAAGTGGAGCTAGAGACACACACGGCGTTGTGTGGGAGAGTGTAGATGTGTGTCACAAGGCTGGAGAAGATCCTGGAGACCCAGAGAGTGGCTGGAAGATGTGCCAACCTCTGAGAGTTGGGACTGGAAGGCAAGGCCAGTGACTTTGTTTGCCCCCTGGAGAAACGTCAGGCTAAGAGCGAACAGAGCCACTTGCTGGCTGTGCTGCCGAGTAGCAGGTCTCAGAGGAGCAAGCTGACTCCAAGAGTGAAGATGAAAGTCCTCTGCTCTGCTCAGAGAAAAGGACAGAACCCAGGGATATGCCCAAGATGGCTCTCCAGGTTGTTGGTGGTTTGGATTCCCTCACACTAGTTTGTGCCTGCGGATCCCCCTGGCTGCACGCTGGCCAGCTGGAACTGGCTGAACACAGAAATCAGTGACAGCATCTCAGGGTTTAGCAAACAAGAGATGCTGTGTAGGGGTTTTTTTTAACTAAACACTGAAATCCTGGTTTTGGCATACCTGCTACTGATTTTACGGGTACAGTGAAGACTTTTTAGGGCCCTTTTGTCATTAAACCTACGGTTCTCTTTCTTGATACCTCTAAATGTCCCATGATCTACAAAATACAGTGCTTTTGAGTTATCATTCAAAATCTTTTTCAGGTTGGCCTGTTTTCTGTTTAGCACAAACATCTCGTGGTGTAATTCACATGCACCAAGTTCTCTGTTTAGAACTGAACAAGTCTTCAAAACATAAGATTTGCTTTAACAGATGGTTAACTTGGACGTGAAACCAGACGTTCATTCATAATACCCTTTTCAAACCTTTGGCCAGAGAGGTTCACAAGACTGAGTTTGTCAGAACAAAGTCATATTTGTACTTTGACAGTGGAAGGAGAAGGCCTGCGTTTTCCTCACGACACCACAAAATAGTAGATGACTGGTGGTATGAGCAGCCAGAGCATTCCTAAAACATCTGATAACTTTTCTTAAGGCTTTATATGTTTCATTAATTGATAGATTGTTTATTGTTTCACTAATAGTCATAAGACCATTTCAGTATGTTCTTCTTGGAGAGATAAAGGCTTGCAGTCTTTGGTTCACTTCCTTTAAAAAAAAATTGTGCTTTTTTTTTTTGTTTCTAACTGAATAGGCTTCGAAGTCCTACATGTGTCACTAAGTCTTGAATCATGAACAAATTCCTTCATACCTAGATATCAAAGTGATTGCTGCAAAATCTGACTGACCTAAAATTTCTTGGGCAAAGAGCAAAGACTGGTGAAATAGCAGGTCAGCAACAGGAATGGAAATCCACCTGTCAGCTCTGACTTCCTCTAGTAAAGGTCAGTGTTTTCTATTCTACATGGAGGCCCTGGAGTTGAGGGGTGGGATGGAGGACTTCTTTCCACAGACAGAGAGGCAGCACTGTCGCAGCATCGGCTGGTCTGTGTGTATGGACACAGAGGCCATGGTGGGATGTGTTCATTCAAGGGTTTATGGTAATGCTGTCTGAAGGCTATTGCAGGCTGGCGCTTGCAGCACAAGTCTCTGAGGCTGTCATTCTTCTCAGCAGGGCTGAGTTTACAATAATGTGGCCTATTTAGTAGATGATTGAATGTTTGTGGGTTAGTCTCCCAGTACCCTTAGGAGGTGAATACTGCATTATATCCATTGTTTGTAAGAAAGATGTTTTTTGAATTGTATTCTTGGTTTTAACAGCGGATTGCAAGGACATCCAACAGTGTTCTTGGGCAATCATGCATTGTGCTGAATTTGGGTTCAAGGAAATTACTTTTAGTTCTTGCACCAGAGATGGACACAAACAGCAGTAACAATGCCATCCGTGTTGCAGTCATGAACATCCCAGTCCTTGTGACTTCCCCTTTTTTAAGGGTTTTTATTGAATTATTTCACAGCAGATGAGGAACTGTGTGTCAGTCCTTTTTCCTTTCTGTCTTACTGGGGAAATCCACGTTAACTTTGGCCTAACCTTAGATTACTTTTACAGTGTTCTTTCAGGTTATTCACCAAGCAGTGTCTTAGAAGTTCAAGAAGTGTATCATGTCTGTTCAATCCCTAGCCGGCTTCACTGTCATGCCTCTGAACATATTTCACTCATTCTGATCCTACCAAGAAGTTACAAGTACTTGAGATTCTTAAGGGACAGCTTTCAGCTCATTACAGCTGTTAGCAGACTTCCCTGTTGTGGTTATCCTCCATGAAGTCTCAGCTGATGACTGAGGTTGCAGCAATCCTGTGATTGCTGCAATCGGTCTCACATTGGGCTAGGACAAGGTGAGTGGGAGACAATAAAACTAGAGTTGTCAGCTGAGAGGACCAAGACATTTTTGCCCTTCGAAGTAATCACCCCAAAGAAGTGTACCTCAGTAGCACCATCTGCACATGTCCTCCTGCTTTTCCGGTCTAGGTGCAGCATAATTAAACTGTCTGATGATGTTTACCCTGGAGAGTTGTGTCCCCACAAACAGCACCTTAGGGTACATCATACAACACACTGTTCTGCAGATTCAGTACGCAGTAAAAGTGTTGCACTCCAGAAAGCCATCTGTGAGTGGGTTTGGGAAAGGGTGAGGTGGTGACTTGCAGGTTGTGGCCCACAGCTTGTCCTGAGTACAGGAAAATAGATTTCTTTGGCAGCTGACAAAGGAGTTCCTGCTTAGATTTCATCATACACCCAGCTATTTTAAGCCGTTGGAATTGTCACTGTGAAACAGTAGTACAAGCTAATAGTAGAAACTCTAGTGTCTCACAGAAGACCAATTAGGAACACCAAAGTGGGTTCTGGTTATTTAAATGGGTGAGGGATGGATGCTTTTCTCTCTTTAATTAGGTGATTGTTTATACTCTAAAGAAAACTCTGTGGTCAGCATATTTGAATAAATATATTATCATTTGCTTCTGGTCTTAGCAATGATTTACTTAAATGCCTTTATTTAAATGAGTCTTCAGTTCGCAGAATTGCAGTAATGTTTATTGAACTTCATAGTTTAACTTTGGGATCAAACCAAAGATTTAAGTTCTGCCATCAACTGGTGAGATGTGGTTTAGTGGGGGCTTGGTGTAATTCACTACCAGTAAGAGGGCAGAAGTCCTTGCTGGCCTCCAGGGTGCTTCTCTGCACAGCTGGAGTGGTGTAGAGGACTTTACTCTGGACTGGATTCATGGACATGCGCACCCTAGAACAACCCATATTCAAAATATTGTTTAAACTGTCGGGGTGTATGCAATTTACAGCACCCTTGCACACAGTTAGGCTGTATCCGTGCTGTTTTAGTTGGTATCACAGCTGCACTAACACCACTGGCTGAGCTCAGGGCTCTGACAGAAAATTTTACTCATTTGATAGAGCTGAAAGTGGATCAAGGGAGAAGTAAACTAATGCAGAAAAGTGGTAGAAGTAACAAACTCTGGAGCCCAGTCTGGGCTACCTGTTTTCACTTTGCAGCTGTACCAGCGGGAAGAACTTGCACACACAGTCACTAACCCTTATCCAAGAGGCATCCATTTCCTACTACCAGTTTATTTTTCTTAGCTCACAATTCAGGAATTACTCCACTGAAATATCAGGGAGATTTCTTAAATTAATAACAATAATAAACCATAACAGTGTCTTTGCTTTCATTTATATTCTTGCTTCAACATGGGAACAACTTCATGTTCAAAGTTCTGGACTTGATAATATGTGTACATATGAGCAAATTCTCAGCTATGACTGACTGGTATTTAACAGCTTGCAAGAGCTGCATAATTGTGCAGATTTAGCTAAAGTGATGTGCTGTTTTCACAAGTGAATAAAAACATACAAAATTCAAAAATCTTGTGCCTTTTCCTCTTAAGAAACAGTGGTTTGCAGGCATCAGTTACTCCCAAAGTCAGGGAAAAGAGAGAAGAGAGTCTTTGTGACTTCCCTTTAGCAATGCAGCTGAAAACACAGTGTGGACTTCAGTCTCAAACACTGCATTGACTCAGGTTGGCGAAGGTCTGGGTGTATCATTAAATGGGTCTTTCTGCAGATCCAGAGAGAGGAAGGCAATTGCTGGTTCTGCCCTTCTGCATTCCATGAAATATTTTACGAGTTAAGATATGGAGCAAATTGTTGTCATTACACTTGAGGGTAGCTGAGATAATTTTTACAAGCACAGGTGATGGCCACACCTCCAATTCCAGAATGAATTCTGCTTTGTAGAGAAGCGTTAGTATAAAATCTGAATTTGTTGGATGCATTAAGTATCATTGCTGCAGTGTTCTGAAGTAGCTGAGATGGAAGTTTTAAAGCTGTATTGTGTGGAACACTAGGGTGATTTCAGAACACTTGCAGTCACTTGCAGTAAAATTAAGATAATTTAGAAGTCAAATGAATTAAGATTGTTTAGAACAATAAATGTCATGTAATGGTCCTCCAAATAAGGAGGAGTGTGACAACAAGTTACAAGGAATGCTTTGAAAATAAAAGCAGGTTAGAGAAGGAGGAAACTGGGCTACACAGAAAATGTGTTGATATTCAAGACAGGCACCGTTGGTAAAATGAGTGGGAAACCATTCGTTAGTAAATTATACTATTATCAGAAAAATATGGATTAATTTCTGGATTGATTTTGCAAGGATTACTATACTAGCTACAAATGATTGCAAAGGCTCTGAGTAACCCATTCAGCAAATATTGAGCAATTTTTTTGGGCTGGCTTAAAACTCGAAGCCTGGAGTTCGATTTGGTCAGACCCTCACTGTGGCAGCTGCTCAGGCTTTAGTGGAGCCGTTCTGACACACTCCAGCTAAGGCATACCGTCGCTTTTCGCTGGTACCGAGGGCTCAAACAGCCCTTAGGCCCTGCAATCAGGGGCTTCATGTGCAGAGCAATGTGCAATACTTGCTTTAAGCCTCTGGGAGGAGCTCTAAATCAGGAGGGAAAGAGCCTCTTTCCCACCGCTTCCACACACGGACGGTCGTCAAACAGCACCAGACTTCGCTAAGACAGGGCAGCGTTCTTCATCCTGTATCCCTGGCTGCTAATTTCTGCAGGGAAAAAACATATGGACATGTCTTAATACTTTAGCGAAGGCTCTGCATCAAAATATGTCCTCTGGACTCCCTGTGGATAATAATTGTATAAACATAAAATCATAGCATCGTTATGGTTGGAAAAGACTTGTAAGACCATCAGGTCCAACGGTTAACCTAGCACTACCAGGTCTGCCACTAACCCATGTCCCCAAGCACCACGTATGCAGCACACTGTATTTAAATGAGCACCTACGTCTTGCTCTGATAGCAAATAAAAGCTACTATGTTACCAGTGAAAGGTACGAGAACCGCAGCAGAGAATAGTTCGCTTGCCTTAGGTGTCATTCATCTATGTGCATATTTAATCCACCTGCTGACATTAATTTCAGTGCTTATTTAGGCCTTATATTCAATGTACCATTTTTATCCTCGGACAACTCACTCAGTCATAGTAGAAGGTTGTGCCAAACTTTTTCTTCCGGAACTGAGAGGAAAGGAGAGCCAGGTTCAGTGAAAAAGGTAAGAGCTGAGTCTCACTATCCTTTTCTGCTTTCTCTTTATGTGGAGATAGGGGAGGAGAAGGACAAGCAATCATCTGGAATTAAATCTCACTTATCTCTCTAACATATGGGGGGTGACAGAAAAAAATGTTTTCACCCTGAAATTAATAGTTTTCCAGCTGTCTGTCTTTCTCTCCTGTTATTATCCCGTTCCATAATAATGTTATAAGAACTTCTGATATAAACCCTAATAATTTCTCCAAAATGTGAAAATGGGAACTTTCTTCTGTTACTTTGAAATTAACTATTTGACACCTGTACCACACAGAAACACATAATCCTAGCTGTAAAGAACAGCTGGCACATTCTAGATAGCTTTCAGAAGAAAAAAAAAAAAAAAGTTATTGTACTTGTTTAGTGAAGAATGGAGTGTTGCACAAGTGCTTTGAATTGTCATCATTACAAAAAGTCAGAAAAAGGTTAGGAAAAAACACAAGAGGACTTAATTTGCAAGAGAAACAATTTACTGTTGTGCATAGGTTAAGCCTCTCTGTAGATACCCTTTATTTAGATTAAAGTAACTAAGCCTACAGAGCCACCTAACAGTTACTGATGTTAATAAGGCCTGACTCCCTACAAATCCCACGGACCTGTCTAGGGAACAAAGTATTTTTGAAGTCAAGTCCAACTTATAGGAATATACAAGCAGAACTGCTTCTCTCAATCAACTGATCAGTGCTCAAGGAAGGGGAAGAGGCTGACGTGAAGCCCAGGAGCCCAGCACAACCAGAAGTCTTGCCAGGAGCAGCATCTTGGGCCCATGCAGTGGTTCATAAGGGAATTCCTGGGCTGAAAGGCAAGGGTTCTGTTTTGGTGGTCTCTGAGGGAAAGCCAGGCAGGACTCTGCTGCTTAAACTATCATGATGCCAGTGGTTTGTGGTGGGCAACTGCGGTGTTGATGGCTTTTCGATCCTCTAACCAGCCTTGCTCCAAATGACCCTGGAGTTGGGTCCCAGGGTTGGGGCTGTGCAGGGCAGCTCTTGGCCTCTCTCCCAGGGGCTGCTTCCAGGCCTGTCATGGCTCTGGTGCTGGAGGTGCTGGGGCTTGTCACCACGCTGTGATGTGCAGGTGCAGGATTCCTGTTAACTTTGCTGTGGACCATGTTTTGATGTGGGGTGCTCATTTCCTCCAGCCCCAGGGAACTTAAGGACATCTCCCTCTACAGAGATTAAGTGCCACCTCTGCAGTACCTTCCCTGCCTCACCTGCTGGGATGTCATACTCTTGCCCAAGCCATCGGCTGCCATGCACACCTTGAAAGTTTCTGTTGCACAACCATGGCTGCATGCTGGTCCTGTTCAGTTATGCCACAGAGCACACAAGCAGGTGTTTAATTATTTTATTTGCAGCAGGGATTGGAAAATTCATGCTTTTGTCTGCACAACAAGGTGGTAGAGCAGGTTGGCAGCCCTGCTGGGGGAAAGCAGGTTACTGCTGCAACATTGAACCTAGATCTAACCTTGAGAGCAGTACACCACGTAGCAGCAGGAGAGCAACAGGAATCCTTCCAAGGAGATGCTTGTGCAGAGTCAAGAGCTGGAGCCCTGTGCTGCTCTAAGGGGGGCACCCACTCTGAGTGAAGAGCACTGTGGTTCAGGCATCACCAACAAGCAGGTCTGGCTGAAATCAGCCCTGCTCTGCAAACAGTGAGAATTGTGCAAGCACATAATCTTCTCAGGAACCAAGGAGTCTTGGCTGCATCTTATCAGGAGCAAACAGTACCAGCCTGAATTGGTGCTCAAGACTAGACAAAACTAAAACTGCTATGGCTATGCTCCTGCACGTACACCAAAGGGGGGCTTACTATGAGTCCATCTCTCTATGCTACGGCTACCTGTAGTCCCCCTGAGCCCACTGAGCTCTCCTGCCGGGCAGAGGGCTGCGCAGCTGGGATCTCCCCTTGAGCAGTGATGCCTCTCAATGTTACCCTTGAGGTGGAGAGACCCCTACATCTGGTACCTATGATGAGGTAAGCAACACTGTATATTATGCTTAAAATACATTGTATGCTAACAACATTTATATATCCAGCTATAGCTGAATTATTAGAAGTATAGTAAGTATAAGTATTTGACCACCATAAAATTACCATTTAAATCTTCATTTAAATAATAATTTTAATAATTGTCAAATAATCATAAAAACACGGTTTAATTACCATTCAATTATTGCTTAATCACAATTTGATTACTATTGATTTATCACTCAATCATCAATTAATACTAATTCGATCATCATTTAATCATCAATAAAACCCTTTTTGTTAACCCATCAACAGTCACTTCTCTTAATAATCAACCTGGAACAGCTGCAGAAGAGGTGGGAAAGCTAAAGGCTGTGCTTGACTGTCGTGGTTTGGGACTCCCAGAGTGGGAAGGCTGGAGCTTGTGGCTCCTAGCAGCAGCAGAAGGACTCCTTCTCTCTCAGATGAGAATTGAGGGCACTCAGGTGAAGCACCCCTAGAACAGGCGTGCAGGCTGGGTCAGGAGAGGCATCTGACAAGTGATAGGATGGGATGTCATGGCCTCAAGTTACACCAGAAGAGGTTACGTTTGGATATTAGGAAGAATTTCATCAAAAGGGTTATTACGCATTGGAACAGGCTGCCCAGGGCAGTGGTGGAGTCACCATTCCTGGAGGAATTTAAGAGTTGTATAGACATAGTACCTAAGTACCTAGGGATATGGTTTAGTTAAAGACTTGTCAGGCTAAGGTTTGGACTCAATGATCTTGAAGATCTTTTCCAACCAAGGTAATTCTGTGATTTTGTGAAACACATGTCCCCTCATGAGGACAGAGTGATTGATGGTGGTTGGAGACTCTGCTTTTGCAGACCTACCATCTCAGTAGGTTTGCTGCTTGCCTGGACCTTAGACGTGAATGCTGCTGTCCAGCCAGCCCTTGGATCATCAGCCCTGTCATCATCATGGGTGCCAGTGACACTGCCAAAGGAGCATCACATGTGTGACCCCATCGTATTGGAATGTAGGGTGAAAGGCATGGAAGTGCAGTTGGCATTTCCTTATGTCCTTGCAGGTGAAGGACTGGGCACATCCTGTGGGCCAGTAGGTTAAATGTAAAGAGAAATAAGGCTGTATTAAATGGTGTTTCATATACCAGGTTTCTGATAAAGGATTAGAGTGTAAAAACCGAATCTGCAGTGTTATTTTAACAACTAGCAGATTTATCTTACATAGAAATTATTTCTTTCAGTGTGCCCAACTGTTCCCAAGTTATTCCAGATGTGAGTGTTTCTGCACACTTTGCAATTCCGAATGCACCGTGTTAGCTGCTCCATTCATAAGAACTGTTTACGTGTTCCCTAAGTCCAAAGACAAAATATGATTAATTAAATTAAACTAACAAACCTTTACAATAAAGAAATTAAACCCTTTGGGTTTGGGCTTTGTTTTGCTTTTTTTCCCGGAGAAGTGATTCCTTAACTCAGAGCAAATTCTTGATGTTCTTTTTTAGGAAGTTATTTGTGCTAAAATGCAAGAGCTGGAAATACAGCGGCCTCCCAGTACCTGTAGGGGGCCTACAGCAAAGCTGGGGAGGGACTGTTTACAAGGCTGGGTAGTGATAGGAAGAGGGGCAATGGTCTTAAACTAGAGCAAGGTAGATTTAGATTAGACATTAAGAAGAAGTTCTTTACTATGAGGGTGGTGAAGCACTGGAACAGGTTGCCCAGAGAGGTGGTGGAGGCCCCATCCCTGGAAAAATCCAAGGTCAGGCTTGACGAGGCTCTGAGCAACCTGATAGAGCCCAGCACACTTCAGATGGGTCTGGACCAGATGACCTTTAAAGGTCCCTTCCAACCCCACACATTCTATGATTCTATGAAATAAGCTAATAAATATTAAAAATCAGTTCATTTGGAGCACAGATGGCTTTTCTGTCATACCATCATCTTTGCTAGCTAACTGAACATAAAGCTTCATCCTCTTGACCTTGCTGCATTGTTATACAGGTTTTTTTATCCTTTCAGCTCTGATATGGCTCCTTATTTACAAGTCTCAGTTTTGCTTGCAGCACGAGAGAAGCTCCTGAGATAACAAGAAGTGTAAATGTTAAAATATGGAATGAGTTCTGCAGTCATGTCTGCCTGTGATAAGTGTCTCTACCTTTTTGTTAAACACTTACTAGTGCTGACTATAATGATTTTGTAAAAATAAAGTTGTATTCATTTATGTTATGTAGGATTTTTCCCCACAGAAGGTGGATGTATTTAAACTGAAACACAGTCTTCTGATCTAAGTCTCTGTACCCATGTGTGGAGTGGTATATATTATATAGAAATACTAATATATCCTATTATATTACATAATATTAGATACAATTTATTTTCTGGAGCTCAAGAATATAGACATTTTAATTTCCCTCTTCGTTTATTTGAGCTTGTGTAGTCTAATGTCTTCTTTATTATAACCTTCAGATGAAAAATGTATAACCTCTCCATCTGGCTACATAAAGAATCAAATCAAATATTGAAAGACATACCAACTATCTTACTATATAACTTGAAACTGAGCCAGAAAGTTTAAGCTACCTTTTCAAGAGCTTCTCTTACTCAGGGGGAGTTGCTTGTGCTGTTGAACAATTAATTTATGTCTATCATGATCAGAATAATAGTTTTAAAGGCTTTATTTTCCCATGATGTAAGATGTAGAGTTACTATGAAGTCAGAAGGAACCTAGTTTCATGCTAGCTACTTACAAGGATTTTTGTGTAGTGTAGGTATGAGAAGCTGCAATTTTATTTTGCTTTCCATTGCAGGCTGCAGAGTGCACAAATGTGACCTAATATTTTCCTTGTATCTTCATTTGTGAGATTTTTGCCAGAGAAATTGGTATCCCATTTAAATGAACATGAGGATTTGCTTTTGGTTCAGACATCACCAACATAAATTTTGGAGAGGTGAAAAACCTACAAATGTGAAACTTCTCTTGCCTAGGAAGCTAGTACTTCATGAGCCATTTCTACCAGATTATTCTTCAATTTCCAAGTGCTGATGTGCTTGTTTAAACCAAACCAAACCAAACCAAACCAAACCCCCATAGCTCTTCTTCCTATTGGCTGCCAACAGTAGGACACATTCAAAGCCCTGCCTGTGTTTTAAATTCTTTGTTCTTAGAAGCCACGATTAATTTTAAATTTTCCTTTGCCATCTCCACATGTACTTCATGTCACGCCTCTCAATGCCTAGTGATGGTGAAAGAAACTCAGAAAATAGAAGTCAACAACATAGAAGATCCAGCTAAGCCTGGAAAGGCTTTTGCTCACAACTCAGCTGTGAGATGGCATACCATAAAATGGCCTACAGTAGAAAACCTTTTTCTTATATGTAAATTGGATTTTCTGTTTCAGTTTGTGCCCATTACCTCTCTTCCTTGCACTGAGTACCACTGAGAACAGTATGCCCCATCTGTTTTCCACTCTCTAATCCCATATTTATACACCCTTATAAAATCCTCGCTGTGCCTGGATCTGACCTGGTTGTTTATTGTCAGTTTTTTGTAGCTTGCTTACAAATAAATTATGTCATGAAAAAGTTTAGTAACTGTATTTAATCATACTGAGTGTCAGGAAAGCACTGGTAAGATTTACTGTATTAAAGGATAAAAATATGATGTGACATTGACAGCACACTAAACTCATTTAATCCTGTATATAAACTGGGAGTAACATTCCAGAATTTGCACTTCTCAGTTGTACCAAAAGCTTTCTCACTGTCACAGGATGTTCTCTCACTAGATATATGGAGTATAAGAAGGTTACAAAAGGTTCAGAAGAGCCAATATATAAAGCTTGCTTGATTTATAGAATACATCTCTACCAAGCCAGGAAACTTTTGAAAATGAGGATTTTCCTGTATTGCCTGTCCTGGAGTTGTATCAGGTTTTTTTAATCAAGTTATAGCATACCAAGTACTGCAAAATATTTTTCTGGGTATAAAGTTTAGTAAATGACCTTCTCAGAGGCATTACATTGTGGCCTTTGTTACTAATCTTGTCAAAACATACAAGATGGATGCTTTTAGAATTTTGCCTGTTTTCATCTGTGTGGCAATCTTTTATTTAAAAAAGTGTATCTAAGAATTAGTAGTTTGTTCCTTTTTGTTCCATCTTTCAGTTATCAGTCTGTAGAACAATAATTCCTGCATAAATGAAAAAACCCTCATGTTTACTGGAGCTTGAAGGTTTATGCAGATCTTTTGAAACAGTCCATTGAGACATGCTGGATATCTCATAACATTATGTATACTTTTGTCTATGTATACAGAGACAGAGAGAGACATTGGAAGAGCTGCCAAGCAATATTTAACTAAGGCAACCCTTTGATCTCTGTCAGCTGTAGATTTTATGTTTAAAGCATAAAGGCAGAAATTACTTCTTCACTGATTCATGGGGATCTGTAGCCTGTGCTAGAGTATGTGAGAATGTTGGTTCTGAATCAAAGGCTTGCTGAAATTCCACAAAATCTGCTAAATTGGAAATGCTGCAGGATATTTATCCATTGAGAATGTATGATTTTTATCTTTAACTGAAATGTTTAAGGTCAGGTTGGACAGGCCCCTGTGATCTAGTCAAAGATGTCTCTGTTCACTGCAGGGGGGTTGGACCTTTAAAGATGCCTTCCAACCCAAACCGTTCAATGATTTCGTGATTCTGTGTTTTTTCCTCATAATATGCTTTGACTGATTATGCCATTGGATTACCTGAAATGAGTTCCAAAGCAGATCTCAACATCAGATTGACTATTGGCTGCAGTTTCTGGAGGCTGAACCCCCTCGAACAGCCTGACCCAGACAACCTGGCACAGCTTTACCATGGTAAGCTGCCAGCTGAGAACACAGTGCTGCTAGAAACAGGTGATAATTCTGTCCCAGCGGAGCTGTCAGAGACAAACAGTACTTGCCTACCTTAACATAGATACATTCCAGCTTCTTATCACTGGGACTGTAACTGTGACTCTGGCCAGAAGCAGCCTTTTTGCATGCTTTGCTATGATCCAGCCACCTCACACTTTTTCTGTAGTTGGGCTGGTTTTCTGGTTGGACACTTCTCAAACAGGTAGTTGCCTTTAGTCTTTTTAGCTGCTTAGGTTCCTGTCATTTTAAGAGTGCAGTTACCCTCGTTGCATGTAACTCCATCCCCTTTGGCTCAGGCAAACTGCTGTTTCTTCTTCAAAATGACTTTAACTACCATTTAATTGTAGAGATCAGTATATGGCCTCCTTATAAAGTGAACCTTGACAGCTGAAAAACAAACAAGCAAAAACACCAAAAAACAAACAAACCAAAAGGAACAAAAGGAAACAAGAAAACCCAAAAAAAGACAAAACAATGAAAAAGGAAAAGGGAAAGGGAAAGGGAAAGGGAAAGGAAAAGGAAAAGGAAAAGGAAAAGGAAAAGGAAAAGGAAAAGGAAAAAAAGGAAAAGGAAAAGGAACAACCACCAAAATAGCCAGAATTGCTCCCAAAAGCTGGAATTGCTTAAAGCTATCTTATCATTCTCCTGTTTTTTGATTAATATCCTGAGTGCAGACATAAAGGCAACCTTGCAGTTACTATAACCAGCTCTGAGTCAGGAACTGGTACCAAACCCCTCTACTGAGCTATCACATTTATGTGATAGGTGACAGCTCTGGTAATAGTTCTTTACCTGACCCTTTTCCACTGTCTGCTCCATGTGAAACAAAAAGCGTGGCTGGTCTTTAGCTGCTGCCATGTTCCATGGCTGCTGGGGCCAAGGTGGCAGCAGACTTGGCTGAAGACCATTCTCAGATGGTTTAGGTTGTTCTTACTGTTAGACTTGTTGCTCGGAGATTTAAACGGGATAAAGCACAACAAGTGTAGGTCACACATGCCTATGTGTTACAGTATATAAATGTGTACCTGAGAATCAGATATTGAAAACCAGCCAAATCTCATGTCTTCATTTACACCTTAACAATAAAAACTATAATTCCACAGGTAACTTCTACCTGTGACTACCCTGCACTGGCAGATGATGCAGTAATGTGTCTGAATTACTTGTTAATTGAATGCATTTTCAAGTTTACATTAAAAGTTGTATTGATTGCTTCGTAGGCCTTTCAAAGGCCAAATTCTGATGCCCTTGTAAGGCAGTTCAGTCTATTTCTCTGGTCATAGGAAAGACTTTTTCATGAGCTTCATTTTTCAGCTCTCAGGCCTCTCTTGTGGGAGGGGATGGACTGTTTAGATACTTACAGAAGAAAAGGCAGCTCAGGATAACAGTCTGTGTGACAAGGAAAGGCACAACAGGCCAATAGAACAGGTGAAGCAAGATGCTTTGTAGACGATTTCTTGAAGGTATGCAAGAGCAGAGGTCTCTATGGCCAGGTGAGAATACGACGCCGTGGGAAGGGGCTTCCTCTTCTGAGCAAGGAGGAATGTCCCAAAGAACAAACCTAGCAAACAGCACTGAACTCCATCTAAAAAAGTACTGGGACATCCAACCTAATTACAACTGTTGTCATTATCTATATGGGAGCTGAGGCAAGCAGGCAGTACGACAAGCAGACTGTCTCTGTCAAGAGTCTCAGTTACTCTTTCTCTGCATTCAACATGGATGTAAATGTCCCTGTAGTCTCTCTAAACTGAGATGCCCTCAGTAAACTTCCGCATTCTCAGCTGGTGCACACACAGATGGGCTCCCCAAACCAAGAAGGACATGGAACTGTTGGGATTGAGTCCAGAGGAAGGCCATGAAGATGGTTGGAGGGCTAGAGTGCCACTCCTGTGAAGATGGGCTGAGAGTTGTTCAGCTTGGAGAAGAGAAAGCTCCCAGGAGATCTTGGAGGAACTTTCAGTATCTGAAGGGGCTGCAGGAAAGTCAGAGAAGGACTTTTAACAAGGGCATGTAGTGACAGGATAAGGGGGAGTGGTTTTAAACTGAAAGAAGGTAGATTTAGACTAGATACTAGGAACAAATTCTCTACCATGAGGGTGGTGAAACACTGGCACAGGTTGCCCAGGGAAGTTGTGGATGTCTCATCCCTGGAAGTGCTCAAGTCCAGGTTGGATGGGGCTTGGAGCAACCTGGTCTAGTGGGAGGTGTTCCTGCTCATACAGGGGCGTTGGATTGAGATGGTATTTAAGGTGCCGTCCAACCCAAACCATTCTATGATTCTGCAACTGTCATCTTGTGTCAACAGACAACATGCCCAGATTTCTATAAGAGATGGTATTTGTCTGTGCATTGAGGTCCACTCACCTTAGAAATGGCCGACTGCAGCACTCGAGGCCCAGGACGAGGGGTAGTCCTGAGTGGGAGGGCCTCGGAGGGTCCCCCGCTTTGATTTCCCGCCCAAAGCCAGTGTTCCACCAGCTTCTCGCAGAGCGGCCGGCGCGGTGCCGCGGCCGGCCGGCAGGGGGGCAGCGCGGCGCCGCCAGGCCAGGCCTCGCTAGCACCGCCCCCGCCCGCCCCCCGCCGCTGCTGCCGCCGCCGCCCGGAGCGGAAGGGAAGCAGGGAGAGCGGCGGCCGGCGCCGCGCCGGGAGGAGCGGGCATGGCGGAGGGGACGCGATTGCTGCGCGGCGGCAGCCCGGCCTCCAGCCCGCTTCTAGGCGGGCGGGGCCGCGCCGCGGCGGGCGGGAGCTTCCCGCCGGGCCATGGCTTCCGCAGGGTGACCCTTACCAAGCCCACCTTCTGCCACTACTGCACCGACTTCATCTGGGGGCTAGCCGGCTACCAGTGCGAGGGTGAGCGGACGGGGAGAGGGTCCAGGCCGGGGCCGGGGTTCTGGGTCGGGCGGGAGGTGAGGGGGTCCAGGCGGGGGAGGGGGTGGGAGTCCAGGCCGGGCGAGGAGCGGGATCCAGGCCGGGAAGGGGGGGTCCAGGCCGGGGGCCCGGCCCGTCCGGGTGTCGGTTGTGAGAAAGCTGCTGGGAACGGCTGCTGTGTCTGGGGCGGAAGGAGAGGGAAAAATGTCCAAAAATGCTGCTAATTAAAAGAAATTTAAAACCCCAATAATAAAAATACAATAATAATTCAAAAATTATATAATATGATAGTAATAATAATAAATTTTAATAAGAAAGTTACAAAACGATACTACTAAAAATTCTAATAATGCAAATTAATTCTAAAAATAATTATAAGAACAACAATACTAAAACATCTAATATTAATTACGAATTCTGATAATAATAAATTATATTAACAGTAATACTAAACATGCTAATATTAATATAGATAGATTATAATAATAATAAATGCCAACAATGAGAACAGTCCCCAAAATAATTCCAATAGTAAGTTATAATAATAAATTGTGGCGTTACTAGTAAAAATTCTGGTAATAATAACATTTCCAACTGTAACAACACCAACCTGGGAGTGCGGCACTGCCTGCTCTTGTGTGTTGCACGGGTGTTGGCCATGGTCCAGCATTCCCTGTGCCCATCCCAGGATGGATCTCTCTGTGCTTGCCGGGGTTGTCAGTGGCTGGCAGCAGAGTAGTCCTGGGGTGGCCTGGTCTGCCTACATGCCCAATGGGTGGAGGAGCCGCAGCCCACCCAGAGGTTGGTCCTTCTAAACCTGGGAAGATGCCAGGGAGAGCAGAAGGAGTCACTGGGTCTCCTTACCGGCTCCTGCATTCCTGGAGGTGGCAAAATTGGCTTGTGTGGTGCAAACCGTGTTGCTGGGAAGAGAGGGGTTCTGTGAACCCTGCTTTAAAAACAACAAACCCAGAAACAGCAGCTTGATGTCTCGTTGGGTGTATGCAGCTCAACCAACTTGGTTCAGATCTCCAGCACCAGGTCTGGAGGACTTGGGCTGTACAAGGGCCTCTTTGTCGGGGTGACAGCAAACAAGGCTGTGAGAGCAGAGTGAGTACCATGTGGTGCTTGAAGCAACTCCTGTCTTTTGTCATTGTCCTGAGTGGAGAGGGTATGTGATTACACTTGGTGGAGGTTATGTTCTGGTGTGGTGCAAAAATAGTCATGCAAGAATGGTTTTATAGTTGCTGAAAGCTTTGCTGAGAGGTGTCTCGTCCTGTGTAGCACACAGTCACTGGCTACCCTAACATCATAAAAAGCCCCCAACTCCAGTGAAAATTTCTGAAGTTGTGGAAATGCACAAAGCTAGTATTTTATAGTCTTTTATTGTGTCACTGCTTTAAAAAAGGTAAAATTTTAGTCACAAAAGTAGGCATTCAGTGCCAGTTTTTTTACCTTAAGAGCTGAGGAGCTCTTGTATGTTACAGGTGAGAAAATGTGTAAGGCTTTCTTCCACCATGTCTCACAGTTTTTTTCCATTCACAGACTCGGTATGTAAAGGTACTGCACAGCTGTAACTTGAATTCAGGGTCTTTTCCTGGTCTGGAGATCTGTACTGGCAGTTCGTGGCTTGGAATTGCTTTTCGCCTTCAGCTTTTTAGGTTGAATGTTGGGGAAGATTGTTAGTAGCCCTGTAATATCTGTGTGTTCATGAGGCACTTCCAAGCTGTGCTGCTAAAATACCTCTTCTAAACCTTCACCTGAAACCTCCAACACAAACAAGTTGTGTGTGTGAAGGGCAATGAGAGACAGAAAAAACACTCTTGATGTTATGACATTCCTTGCTCAGAGCATGGGGGAGAATTCTGCAGTGTCACCTGGCATGTCAGTGTCTCCTTTGGGTGAAGAACTGGATTTTTTTGCTTGCTTCTCTGTTTTCAACCAGCCGTGCTCAGTGGCTTGTTTGTCTTTTCCAAGAACTTACTGCTAAACACCAAATTTCAAAAATACTTGATGGGTCATTTGCTGACAGCAGCGGCTTCTGACAGCCACGCATACACCCTTGTTTGTTGTTGAATAGCTTGGCAGCTCCCTCTTTGCAGGTTATTTAATAAATGCTGATACGATTTATTGAATGGTAGTTTAAGTAAGTTCTGTTTAATAATTACCTACTTGTCACATTTGCTTTAACTAATGGAATTTGATCATTGTTCTTTAGAAAGTAATAAAAGGGTGATCTCTAGGAGTGCCAGGCTGATTAAAAATTAAAAAAAAAAATTATTCATCCAGTTTTTAGCAAGGGAAATGTTTGCAGTAGATGGGAAAACATTGGTAGCTAATAGCTACCTCCTTTTTCTTCTCCCTGGAGAGACTAGGGCTGTGTGTGTGCTTGCAGCTGATATTTGTCTTTTGACTCCTTTCGATAAACCACCTACAGGCTTTGAAATTAAGACGCTGAATGATCTTTTTCTAGGTGAATTTGCAATGGTTTCTGTTCCAAATCTGTGGGTTTAAGGTGCTCAGTCTCTTGATGCTGCTTGTGCTGATGTTCTTTAAAGCTGGTCTTGATCAAAACAGAAAGTTTCCAAAGTTTGAAGGGAACTGAGTGTGCTGCTGATATGCCAGTTAAAGGAAGGGGGCAGAGGGGGGAAGGAAAAAAAGCAAAAAAAACCCCAACTCCTGCCTGTCATCCTTTTGAGTAGCTGTGTGGCCTGATTGGCTTGGATTTGAGTTTTAGTTATGATCACACTTTTAACCTTTGGAAAATGGCATCTTCTTTATGTGAATGATAAAGTCTGTGAGTTTTTCAGTAAACTTCCCAACTACTCAGCAGGCTGGCACATGCCCACATGGCTTATGTGTCTGTGTAGTAAAAACAAAAAGGAAGTATTCTTAACACATTCCTGGCAGTGCAGGCCAAGATAGGTGGTCCTTCCCTTTTCTTCCTGTGGACTCTTAAGAATGCATAGAAGAGATGCTCTGATGCTCTCTGTGCAAGGCACAATGTATCTGGGATCCACTCCTTCTGTTTTGAAGTAAGGTACTGCTTCCTTCTCTGGTTTAGGGCCAGTACTGCTGTTGCCAGCACTTTGTACAGGCTGAGGGATACTCCTGGGGAGAATTGCCACTCTTACGAGATTGGCAAGGTGTTTTATAAGTGGAATTGTACAGGGAAGGCAGCAGTCTTCCCATGTAGATTAAGTGTGCAGTTGTGTCTAAAGCTGTCACTATATTAAACTTTTGTGCACAAATTTATTGTAATCCCAGTCAGCGAGGCTTGCAGCTGTGACTTAGGTTTTCTTTCTTTTTTTTTTCCCCTGAAAATTTAATTTCCATGAGCCCTTTGTAAATGACTCTTTATTTTTCTTGCCACTTTACTGCTTGTAGCTGTCACTTCCTTTGATAAGTGTATTTGTGAAAGAATAAGTGATGTTTGGATTGTAACATTAACAATTGCTCTCTTATATTGCTCTTGCTTTCCAAAGCCTGGTCATTTCAGTTTTGAATGGGTTTAAATTTCCTTAGGCTTGGCAAGGAAGATACAGTGTAAGTGACTGCGTTTCTATGCATGTATGTACGTACCTTAAAAATGAAAAATATTAAATATATGAAGTCTGTATAAGAAGTCTGTTGAGTTCTCATTGATAGTGCATGAAGAAACAAATTTAATATGCTAAAAAATAGCAGATACTTTAATTTGGAGTTGGGGATTTATTATAGCCACCAATAAATAAATCTCTTCTTACAGTGCTTTTCTTTTTCCATAAAAGACTTTATTAAAAAAAAAAAGGAAGAATTGTGAATCTGTAAATTTTGGGGGCTACAAATGTTTCCAGTGCTATAAATGTTCCTGATATTAATTTGATTTTATTTTTTTATTTTAGCCAAAGGTAAAATGTAAGGGATTTAAGTAATAAGCAAGTTAGCAAATTTAAGAGATTTGTTTAGCCATTTTAATTTATATCTGTCATTAGAGCATTTATTGGAAGCTACTGTCAGGGACTTTTTGGTATGTTTTTTGCCTATTTCTACTAGGGAAGTGTCACTTAAGCAGGTAGGGTACTTGTCTTGATATGAAGGCACTAACTCAAATAATACTTCAGGAAATTGCAACCTTGTTTTCTGGTTTTGTTTCTGCTAATCTGGTGGAGACGTTGGCTGAGAACACTGCCACTTTTCCAGAATAAAATGTAAGCGGTGAATTGGAGTTGTGTTTATGCCATAAATATCTGACTTAGGCAGCCATGAAGCTGTTGTGGTTCTTACAGGAATGTCTCGGCATGGGCAAGCCACATGGTACCTTGTTGGTGTAGGGGAGCCTGGAGATGTTCAGACAGTGTCTGTGCAGAAGTGTGGGGATACACATTCTGGATGTGTTTTGAATGAAGTCCACTCCATTTTCAGACTGTTCTAAGAAGCTGGAGTCAGATAGGGAAAGGTGTGTTTTAGCTTAAAGCAGGGAATTAGACCAATAGAGTTTGTCCTTGTAGGGATACAGAAATAGTAGCAGGGAATAGAAGGATGAGGAGCAATCCCCTTGAACTCGTCCTTGCTGGTTAGGTCTGTTGTTGAGACAGGCAGCTGGAACATCTTTGACCCTACTGGTTCCCTTCAGCTCTGTTTTGAAGGAAATGAATGATGTACAAGATTACTGAGACAATCTTAATGCTTGCAGTTCAAAAGGAAAACAAATTCTTCCTTCTTCTGACAAGCTTGGCTTGCTTTCGGTGCATTTTGAACTAAAAATCAAAGCTGCAAGAAGGTAAAACTACAGTAAAATCTTGCTTCTATCCCACAATCGGCTTGAGTTTTCAAGACTTGCTCACATTGGTCCTTAGTGGGTTCCTTGTCAGTGGCAGGGCCTCTCCGTGTAACAATAAGGTGTTTGATGTTGAGATGCAGTGCGAGTTTGTGGTTGAGATGCTGTTGAGTGGATGTGACTTGGTGCACTTAAAACTTAAACTGAACATTTGACTCTGAATCCATCTTGGGAATAATTGCAAAGACTGTCAAAAAAGAAAAATGCCCACCAGAAAACAATCCCCAAAAGAAACTCTAACACAGACACTTAGTTTAGTTCTGGTCGAGCAGAAGCATACATTGGGAAAAATGTTTGGAGGATTGGCTGACACACTGAATGGTGCAAATTGCTGATCCAGATTTGAAGGATAGTCCATTTTGGACTGCAGAATTTATGCAATTCTCTTCCCCTCCTCCCTCTGACAGTGCTATCATTGTCACTATCAGCAATGCAGAGAGAAGGACAGGGAGCTTTGCAAGGACACACACAGATTTTGTAGCTGGAAGCTGTATTTTGTATTGACAGTGTTATCCCAAATTTGAGGTCAGAAACTCAGTTATGTAAGAAATAACTTACTGCAGAAAGTGCTAAAGCCAGTAATCCAATACCAAGCTTCGCACAGCACTCTTACATCTCATCTGTATTATTGCCTCAGTCTGACTTGGTGATAAATGGCAAAAGCCACAAAGAAGGTGCTCCTGGTCCAGACTGGCTGCAGTTTCTGCTCTGCAGGTTCCCTTTCTAGATGGTCTTTCATCTGATAGTGCTTAGATTTACTGTGTTCAGGTATTCTTTAGCCACTGCCTGGGCTAACAATACCCTGTGGTGCTTTCCATCTTGCAAGAAAATTTTTCAGTCTTCCTCTGGTAAGTTTCCTGTGGACCATAGTTCTTGCCTGCATAGTTCTGTGCTAATGGTCTGAAAAGCCTTTTATTCTTTCTTTCAGTAGAGTGGGAGATGAATGGCTGACTAGTTATTTCTTTCTGATAAGCAAAGGGCATAGAACTCTAAGGCTTTCACCATACAGTGTTGTCTAAGCACTGTACTGAGCCATTTAACAGGGTTTCCTTTAAAACCTGGGTAGAGTTTCAGTCAGAAGTGACCTTAGAACTTCATGGGTGCAGGAGAACTGTCCCTCTTTTCTGTGATGTTTGCCTGTATTACTGTGTTTCCCCGTGCTTTAGGCTTGTCTTCTCTTTGGAAGCCGGGACATTTTGGTAACACCTTACCTTCTCTAGAGGTGGTGTGCATTCATTCCTTCCTTACAGATGTAGAAGTTTGTATTAAAATCAGATGCAACTCATTTTACTCAGCAACACGCATCTCTCTGTGTGATTGCTCTGTCCTCCTTCAGTTTTAGTCACCAGCTTTTTTTTTAGTAGTGATGTTACTTTATGTGCTTTTTGTAACTGTCGATAATGTTGCTTTTCTGCATACCATCCCATAGAAACTGGATTTCTCCTTATTTTGGAGCTCTTTTCTCAGGTGGCAGCTTTGAATTATCATTGAATCAGGCTGCCTGTGGATGACCTTTGCTTTTTGGGTATTTCACTAGTTTCTTCCAGAGATGTTTCTAACACTGCATTTCATCAGCTCAAACTGTCTTTCTTTCTGGGCTACTTGTTGCTCATCAGGACCATCCTGAGTAGGCTCAGGAAAATCCCTTTGGAGAAACTGGTTTTGCAACACCTATAGAAACAGGTGACTAAGATACATTTGTGTATTTAGTTTGACTCAGCTCCAGTGGGGAAAGGAGAGTATATATGTAGAGCATGTAGAGTCTCTTAATGTTAAAATAATATATGCTGATCACCTCCTGTTCCCTTTTTTCCTTCCCAGCCTTTTTGTTCAATAATGCCTTTCTGTTTTCAGAGAAGTCCGTTAGGTCACTCTCCCAAGCAGAGCACAAAAACTAATGTTTGTATATCACAATGTGGAAGTGTACTTCTTTTTTTTCTCATGTGCCACAACAGTATTCTTCCTTTTAAACCACGTTGTTGGCTATTGTTGTCTCATTTATGGAAGTTTGTTATTCACTAGAGCACAGTCTGCCCCTAATTTCACTTCCTATTTTTATTTAAATATTTTTATTTACTTGTCTCTGGAAGAATGCGAGTGTGTGCAAATGTGTGTATATATATTAATACATATTTATATATATATATGTATCTACACAACTATGAAGAACACATTTGTATTTTATATATACTTGTTCCTTTTTCTCTGTTTAGAATTCAATATAAATTATTTGCTTGAAAGAATGTTTAGGATTTTGAATGTAACATGCTGATATTGCTTACCTGCTTGGCTTCTTTTTAAATATCACTTGTCTGATATAAGTGCCGTGCCACTTGCTATGTGAAATAACATTTTTTAAGATCTAAAGCAGCTAACAGTTGAATAAAATTTACTGTATTTGGCTACAATTTAATCTGTCCCTGGAGGCTTTACATACAGAAGACTGATAGACATATTCTGAATACTTTGCTAAACAGATGTGTTTGGGAGAGATGGGGATGATTTGAGCTTCAGGGGTTAAAATAGGAGTAGTGTTGTTCAGCAGGGTAGTATATAGATTACAATGGCTAGGAAACGGGCTTCTAGTTGAAGTGCAAGAATATGTAGCCAAAAAAAAAAAAAAAGTCTCTGTTCCTCATAGCGTTTCTTTCTCCTCAGCAGAATGTGTCACATTTTAATGTACGTCTTTGTTATGATGTAATTTGGGAAATGAGTCTGTCTTTTTTCTGCAGTACTTTCTCTGTGGCACGTGGAGAAAAGAATGGGTACACCTTGGTAACCTATGGGGCGTAGGAGTGCTCTGCTAACCAGTTCCTGAAGTGTTTAAAACAAAAATACCTCCTTAGCGCTGAAATCATTGCGTGGTTGGGAGCTTCAAAAGGAGGCAGAAGAATACAAGGAAATTGCTAAGATTCCTCTGAGTGTGAAGAGGGCATGAGGGAAGGATCTGAACATAAAGTGGAACGGCTAGTCCTGTTTGAGACTGTGGATGCTGTCTTTCAGGATGAAAAATGTATTTTGTGAGGTGAAAGATTTTCTTCAGAAACTAGTTGGGATGCCAGGGTGAGTCTAAATCATGGCGTGTCCAGATTTGCATGGGAAACTGTTGAGGACTAGCACTCCTGGAATGTATCTGCTGTAGAAATAAGCCCTTAGACTTGAAACAAAGATGTGGGTTAAGCAGCATGAGCTAGGAAAAACTGCTTTTTCACATTAAACCTCTTCTCAAAACAGGGTTGATATAGAGGACTGGAAAAGCTGACCTCAAGCTTCTTGGATATTCACAAATATTCAGAGAGTTTAAAAGTCTCAAGATAATTATACAAGTTAATGGACAAGTTTTGGGTGGCTATGGATGCCACTGGATGTACTGGTGGCATTGCACCGCCCTGGGATGGCTGTGCTTGGCAGGTGTGCCTGTGGGCAGCGTGTCTGGCCTCTCTGCTGGAGAGTTGTCAGTGGTGGTAGTGGCAGCTCTTACAAATGTGATCACAACCCTTTTATCCTAGGAGGAGTTGAAACTTGAGGAAAATAGCACCTGTAATTGTGTGATGCTCTAACCCTCTGTTTGGATGCTGGGGAGGCTTAACTGTGCAAGCAGAAGATACAGCGTGAGAAACCAAGCACGTGACCCAAAATGACATGGTGTGGAAGGAGAGACATAGCCTTAAAAACAAAACTGAGTGGAAAGATTCCTGTTTTGGTTTCTGTGTCCTTGACTGACATTGCCTGAAGTTTCTCTTGTGCAGAAGAGAAGTTAACCAGTGCTACATTTTCCTAGCAGCACCTGGAACTGTCAGACCTCCCCTATTGAATGCTTTTTCAGAAATAGGCTGAAGAGATAAAAATAGTGTAATGTTAAAAATACCCTTCAGCTCAGTGTCATTGGTTTTCATCTCTTTTATTCCGTTTCTCTCATCTTCTCTTTGCTCCAGAATAGCTTCTGTCTGGCAAATACCTAGAGATTTCTTGAACCTATTGTATTTTTCATTCAAGGACTTTTTCCTCAGGACCAAATAGGTGATTTTAAAAATAAATCTTCCTCCCCTTCCTCGCCCCAAGTTTGGAAAGATAGTGGAGTTATATTATACATATTCAGTACTTTTGCTCAGTGTAACTTCTTTTTGTAATGCAATCTAAGGTGATAGCTGATTATGTTACGTAATAAATTAAGAGCAAGTGCTTCAAGAACTTGCCCTGCCAGTGTGATTGTTTAAAAAAAACCACACCGAATGACAACAAACCAAAGTAAACAAAACCCTGAGATAGTTTTGTCCCTGTTCAGGAATGATGTAGTTTAGCAATGTATAGTTTAATATATATATAATATATATTAATGTATAATATATATTTAGGAATGTATAGTTACTTGGGGGTGGATTTTCAATTCCACTGTTTTGTGAACAAAGCTATTGCACCTCCGAAGTTCTGGTTCACTCACAAGTGGTATATATAACTTGACACTGCAGACTTCTGTTCTCCAGAGAGGTGTAAATGTTTAGTTTCTATTAATTATATATGATCTTACTCATGTGAGACTGTTCTTTAAACTCCAGTGTAGTCCTGAGTCTCATCAGTGACTCAAGCCTACGTGATGGAATTGAAATCTTCACTCTTTCTTAACTGGACTCTTTTTAAAATGCTCTTTTTAAAATTCATCCTAAAATTCAGAATGTTGGTATGTAAAAAAAAAAAAAAAGCTCAGAGATTAGCACCTTCAGTTTGCTTGCCTTTCTGGAAATAGCACCTTGTGAGTGTTTTATTTTCCTCTGATTCACCATTGTATGAATCATTTGCCTTCAGTTTCCTGACCATGTCAATACCTTCGTAGCAACAATACTGAAGAAAATACTGAATGTACTTACTGAATGTACTGGCACAGAATGCTTTTTATGTGCATTTTGCTTTTTTTTTCCCCTCTCTCTTTCCAGCTGTTTTCCAGTGAAATCCTGTGGTTTTGTACACTTGTATCTGTGATGCAGATTGGAAATGAAGCCCTATAGGAATGAGAGGTAGAGGTTGCCATGGCAGCTGGGCTGTTTTTCTTGGTTTTTTTCCTTCACTTATTTTGTGTTGTGGTTATTGAGAAGCCCTAGATAATGCTGAGACTACCCAAGCTGAGAGAGGAGGAACACTTACCTTGTGATTACATGTATTAATAATTTGCACTACATTTTAATTGTACTCAGCATTTCTTTTTAAGTTATAACTGTGCTATGGAGGTAGATGGGTGCTACTTTAGCTGAGATTAGCAGTGGTTATTATCCTAGTCTCTTCAGGATTTTTTTATTATATGTTTGTGTTCTGTGTTCAGTTTCAGAGAGGGAAGGTGGAAAGGAGTGCACCTCCTGAGGATGTCAGCCCTCCTGTGTGCTGCTTACATTGCTGAGCAGAGGCTGGTTTTACCTATAATGCTTCCTGCCTCTCTTTCCTTGGTCCACTCAAAGTCTTATGTGTGTGTTTTGTTGTGTTACTCTGTTCTGAATACTGTAAGCTGTAGCTCTTTGTTTTAACCAGTAGCTGTGAGTCAGCTGGAGAGCACTGATAAACAATTGACAAAGCTTCTCCTTGTAAAGCATCACCATGAAAGTGGTGAATTGGAGAAGCTGCAGGGAGACAACAGCTGCAGGGAGTTACGTACCACATCTTTAGCATTCATGGCACTGGTGTGCTGTCACACAGTAGATGGTTCTGCAGTCCCTCTGGCTAGGTCTTCTCACTCTCCTTGTTTTAACCATCATGTTTCTCTGCCCCTGCTGCCGCATTTCACTTACAAATGCTGCATAGCTGGCACCTCCGTCCTCTAGCCACTGTTCTGTATCTCTGGCTCAGTTGGTCACATTGGCAGTCTGCAGCAGAAGGCAAAAGAGGCTTCAGCTTAAGGCAGAGCCGTGGGAAAAGACAGATGTTTCAGCGGTCTTGAAGAGGCTTGTCTGTAGTGGTACATCGTACTTGGTTGTATTCTTAACCCCACGGCATCTTGGTGAAATTTTGAGTTGGGTGTAATTGGAAGATCTCTCTTCTCCCTTCAAGGGTGTTAGGAGCTACAGCTTTTCACTGCAGGTGCAGTGAGGGTGATTACAGATTTTTCTGTCAGACTTGAAGCTGACTTGACCCTTTCTAGCTGTGTGAAGGCTGCAGTGTGGAAGGCGTGGCAAAAAGCCATGGCTGAAGTGCTTAATCTTTTGCCCTCAGAGAGTTTTCTCACTTTCTCTGGATTGTAAGAGGAAGAGGATCCACTATGTGGTCTCACTGGCAGTAAGACAAGCAAAGGCTCAGGGTTTCTCACAGCAGAGAGAGGGGAGGGTGTTTTTAATGCCTGCCTTCTTAAGGCTTTCAGAGATTTTTCTGTTCCTGTCTTGTCCCTTTATTTGAAATGTCCTGGGAAGACCAGAAGTTCTAGTGACAGCTTTCCTGGTGACATTTACCAAGCATTGCACAATAGACTTGTAAACTTCAACTAGGTTGTGTTTTCATCTGAGAGAGCACACCAATACTGCATACAGGTCTTTGCATGTTTCAGCTGAATTGGGAAATAAGCTGGCAACGTCTATGTATTGCAACCAGCATTCCTTTCAGTGAATAGTCTCAGCATTCAGGCTGGGCTGTGGTCATGGCCCTAAACAAAAATCTAAATGTGTCTGTGTTAGCAAGCTGCCACAATTGAAAAGGAGCTCGAAGCTGTTTAACAAATGTAAAAGTTAAGTCCCACAAACTTCTGGTGAAAAGAGAGTGTTGCTGTTAACCTGCTCATGAAAATAGCATCTCTTCCATCAGCTTGTATGGCCCTGTCTGCATAAGTGGTCTGATAAGTGTGTTTTATATAATAATTTTAGAACACTGAGATTTAAAAAAAAAAAGGATGTATTTTTCTCCAATGTATGACTAATTAAGTCTGTGGGCTTTTCTTCAAAGCTATTGTCTTCTAATTATGATTTGGTCTCTTCAGTGAACGCAAAGGCAGTTCTGCTGAACAAACTAGCCCGCTTACAGGACTGAGGAAAACTTCAGAAGGGAGTGAAAAAGCCACTAAAGGGCAGAGACACTCTGAGATTAAGCCTGTGTTTTGGCTTCTGTCATGTCAGGCACATGCTCTGGAAGGGCTGGAAGAGATGAGGAAATAACCTACTTAGTTTTGACCAAAATAAAATTTTGTTTTTATAGAGTTAGACTGACTTGGCCTGAGTTGTCTGAGTGCTGATATGCCCTTTAAGTCCCACTGATTCATTGTTTGGAAAGTCGAGACTGTTATTGCTGTCTTGCATAACAGCTTTGAAGCTTTAGTTCACTCTGTGGCTTTGCTAGATTTCTTGTTTGTTTTTCCCTGTCCGTCTATAGGCAGTTGTCCTTCCTCCTCCCATCTCGAAGTACACTGCAGTAGCTACACCACCTGTACTGGGCATCCTTGCCATGGTGTGTGTGGGTGGGCTTTTATTAGAGCAAGCTGATTGTTCCACTTTCAGCTATTCTGTATCCATCTTCCTTCCCTAAGTGCTTGTAACCAGCCTCATTATTAATCAGTGCTGCTGCTGCTTCGTGACTGCAAGCCCTGGCAGAACTGAGGTGGAAGCTGAGACATATCTTTGAATGCTGGCAAACAAAATGGGAATTTTGCAAACCTTTCCAGGTCCTGAACTAAAGGTGATCACCTGGTTTGGTGATCCACCCGAAGGTGGAGGGCCCTACTGTGTTTCAGGGTAATCCTGGGATAGTGGCTGGACTGAACAATATTTGCAACCCCTTCCTTAACAAGATGGGTAATAGGAGAACATCATGTTTTCTCTTTTCCTAGCAGTGATTGCCAGTGCTCTTTAAAAAAGAACTGTTTTTTCACTTTCTGTGCACTTCCTTTTTTGATCTTTTTTTTTTTTTTTTTTTTTTTTTGTTAGGGGAGGAGTGAGAATAACTGCTTGAAAGGCTAGGTAAGATTTGCCACCTTATGTATGGTTTTCGCTGTACTTCCTGCTCTCTGTCAGTAAGTGCCCAAAATAAGCCTCTTCAACTTGTTAAAACAGCCAGCACCTTGCCTGGCTATTGCCTGGCTAAGATACGTAGCTGCAGAAACAGTTGCAAAGAGAAAGGAAAAGAAACAGTTCTTCGTGGCTTTAGTACACAGGACAAGAAGTGCTTGGACGTCAGTTCTAGTAAGGGAGGGTTGGTCTGGATGTCAGGCACCAGGCTTCTAACTGTAAGGACTTTAGAGCCTATAGAGTTGGCTGTGCAGAGGGGCTGAGATTGGCTCTCCTGGGTGGGTTTCTGGAGCAGGTTTGGCTGATGCTTGTCAGAAGCAGGGAAGGACAGACTAGCTGAGCTCTTGAAGTCACTTGCTGTCCAGTTTTCTGTAAAAAATAATGTGTTACCTGCATCCTTTCATTACAATTACCTCTGGAATGTACTGAGATTCATGCCCAAGTCGTAATTATTTTTGTAGGAATTATTTTGATAGTGTAGATATGTGGCACAAAAATAGTGTACTGTCTAAACTATAATATATGAGTGTTTGACATCAGCTGGGCATAGTTGTTAATACTCTTCTGTCTTTCTGCTTGGAATGAGTTTTAGTTTGCAAATCTGAAAAGGATGGAAATTGTGGCCAAGAAGGCCAATGGCATCCTGGGGTGTGTTAGAAAGGGTGTGGTTAGTAGGTCAAGAGAGGTTCTCCTCCCCCTCTATTCTGCCTTGGTGAGGCCTCATCTGGAATATTGTGTCCAATTCTGGGCCCCTCAGTTCAAGAAGGACAGGGAACTACCGGAAGGAGTCCAGCACAGAGCCACAAAGGTGATTAAGGGAGTGGAACATCTCCCTTATGAGGAAAGGTTGAGGGAGCTGGGTCTCTTTAGCTTGGAGGAGACTGAGGGGCGACCTCATCAAAGTTTACAAATATGTTAAGGGGTGAGTGTCAGGATGATGGAGCCAGGCTTTTTTCAGTGATGTCCAGTGATAGGACAAGGGGCAATGGGTGCAAACTGGAGCATAGGAGGTTCCATGTAAATATCCAAAAAAACTTCTTTACTGTGAGAGTGACAGAGCACTGGAACAGGCTGCCCAGAGAGGTTGTGGAGTCTCCTTCGCTGGAGACATTCAAAACCTGCCTGGACAAGTTCCTGTGTGATGTACTCTAGGTGACCCTGCCTGGCAGGGGGGTTGGACTAGATGATCTTTCGAGGTCCCTTCCAACCCCTGTGATTCTATGAAATCCTGATCCTCATAATTTGGGCTCAGGAGTGTTGTAATCTCATCTTCCCAGCAAGTGTCTTCTCGGGCGACACCTCTGAATTCCCACAGTCATTTGTCTTGATAAATGCTGACACTTTTCTGTTAATTGCTGAATTTGTAGCCTTCTCAGTCATGGTGTCTGGAGTAGGAGAACACTTTGTAATTCTGAGGAACACCTGAATTCTGAAGAGTAGCTCTGACTTTGGGGCGATAAAATGCCTCTAATTGCAGAATAGGTTGCTGTCTCTGTTTAGTGGTCAAAGCAAAGCAAAACCCAGAGAACCAAACCTCTCTGTTACTTCCCTCCACCTTTCCAGTGGAAGATAAAAGGGGAATAAGGAAGAGACTTAAAGGTTGGAAGTTAAAACCAGAACAGGTTTACTGGAACAAGGAAGGGACTGTACCATGTGTGATGAGAAGCAACTATGCAAATATATACAAAACTTGACATCAGTGGTAGCCCCCTGGATCCCTCAGGGTCCTAAACACCCTCTCTCTAGGTCCTTATATTGATACTACAAAATTAGCCTGTGCCTCTGTGGAGGACTGGCCTCCACAAAAGGTATGTCTCTCACACAAATTGGTTGCAATGGAGAGATGTAAAAGGCGAAGAAAAAAAAACAAACCAAAACCGAAGTGGCGACAACCCTGGGGGGGGTGCGGCTGGGACTTACACAAGGAAGGGCAAAGACCCCTGCCCCCCTTGCTGTGTGTGCAGCCAGGACCCAGCCTTTGGCTGGAGCGTGGAAATATTGTTACAGGAGCCACAGGTAGGAGCTGAGGACTGAGCAGACAAAAGGCCACACCAGCCTGCATGAGCATGTAAATAGGACTACCATTATGGATCGTCGGCAGACATTGTTCTTTGCTGCTGGAAGAAAAGACAGAGAAGAAAAGAAGATAGAAGGAAAAGGAATGGGACATAGAATCACATAAAGCCTCCAGGGGCTGGGGTGGAACTCTTGCTATACTCTCTGCACTCCTGCACTCCGGGACTGCTGCTGTTCCCTGCATCCGGCTTGCTTGCACTCCTGCCTCTTCTCATGGAGCCTGCTCGCCCAGGAGCTGCGTGAAAGGAGCTGAAGAAACGGAGAAGAGAGCTAGAGCACACTACAAAAGCTAAAAGAGCTGGAATCACTGCTCGCTCCCCAAAGCCTCCGTTATCAGCGCTCCCAGGCCAGTGGGTGCAGCTCCAGCCGGTTGTAGCCGTTTCCCACAGCCACTGCCTGCCCAGCCCGAGGCAGCCGCCACGGGCCATCGGCAGCACGTGCTGGAGCTCCAGCGTGTGGCCGAGCCCCCTGCCCGAGCCCCCTGCCCGAGCCACCCTCACCGAAAACCCGCTCTTAAAGCCACAGACGCCACCAAACCTGCCAGTGCTTCTGAATCTATAAGGATCTTTCCTTTCTTTGTGTTCTTTTCCCCGGGCAAAAGTAACCGGCCACATACACACACGCACGTCATCTACCCTATACAGGAAACTCGCTGGGCACCCAGCCCCCAACTATAATAGTGTTTGTTTGTTTCTCTTTACCTATCACAAGTTACACACCCCAAGTTTGTATCCTGTAGCTACACTTGCATATCCTCTCCCCCAACATACTCTGCTCCAAAACTATTACAGTCAAGTGGTATTTTAAACACATAATCTCTGTGCTGGTGCAGGCGCGCATCTGGGCAGGGTTTGTGTTCTATAGACATACCCAGTGTAGCCAGCCGATCCCAACCTAGGGATGGACCCACTGGGAAATTAAAACCAGCCAATTAGGGGCTATTCCTCCTCTAATTGAGGAGAACAGAAGGGGCGATCCGTGTCTCGACTCGAGTTTTCCAGCCCGGGTCGAACTCGGACCGCAACGGCCTCCTGAAACTGTAACAGTTGCAGTAATGGCTTGATGCATCATAGGCAAAATCAAATGCTCCCTCTTGTTCTGGATTATGGATGCCTTATATAAGTTGGTGACATATGGAACAAAGATTTATAATTGTCTGTTTAAAAGAAACATTTATGTTGCTAGAAGTCCTGAAGGATATCTCTTCTCATCAGTAAAGTTTACAGGAAGCCTGGGAATGTTTTTGAGGGCATAATTTACCCCTGATTCATTCTTTCATCTTGATAAGAACAAGACATGTATGGTACATGTCTGATTTATAATCTCTTGTATTGACTTGAAGCAAAAGAATCTTGGCTTCTGGAAATTGTGCTTTAGCAAGCTGAAAGGAGTCATACTGATTCACAGCATGTGAAAGTCTGACCATAACTTTTCAGACTGTGTCATTAGATGTACTTCGGTGGCACTCTTAACAGTAATGCTCTCTACTGGAATTAATGAAAATGACTATAAGTATTGAAAAGGAATGGAAAACTTAACTTTGAAGTGAATTACCCCTCTGGAGTAAATGGCATGAGCCGTTATTCTTTCTGTAGTACCTGTTGTGTTTAAGACATAGTGACTTTTGCTGTGAAGCATCAGGCTTGAAACAGCACAACATACCCTTTGTGCTGCCCTGGGACTGCTGCTCAGATGTCTCACCAAGGTCGGTGGTCTTGTTGCACCAGGCGTGTAGTAGTGTAGAAAGTGCTTGTGCTGTCACCTTCCCAAGGAGTTCACTGAACCCCAGTAGCTCCCTGAAGAGAAAGTGGAAGAGTCATACTCCTGGTGCCCATCACCCTGGCATTTGCAGACAGGAAACATGATTCCTGGGTCCGTCCCCATGCCATGCAGGCTCTAACTGCAGTTATCACCAGGTACATGTCTGTGATCTTATCCTTATGCCACCTATAAGGAGCTTGACTTCTGGTTTACCCCTTCTCTTCAAACAAATGCCCCTCTCATGGGATAATCAACCTTTGGGGCAGTTGTACCCTGTTGTGGTCTTCCCAGGACCAAGTCTGGAAATGTGTGATGGGAAGTGTTATGGGGCATGGTTCTGTTTTTTATAGAGACTTGCCTGCCCTTGATGGGCAGAGCATGTCACTCCTTGCTGCTGCATGGATTTGTTCAGGTAGAAAAAGAAAGATCTGATTGTGGATTTGTTTTATTTGTTGTATAAAATGCAGTAATGAATTAAAGGTTGTTGTGTGAAAAAGGAGGAGAGAGAAGCTTGAGGTGGGGGCAGGGAGTTTATGATAAAGAGTGGAAGTTAGTGTAAAGCTGGAGATGGGGATAACATAATTGTACCACCTGCACCTGGTCCATAAATCTGTTTGATTTTTAAAATTAATACTTCAAATTTTTAAGCCTAAAATATTATGAGTACAGAGACACATTCCCGTTTGATGTAGGAGTAAAGTTGCACTTCATATACAGGACAAGGACTTTGTCTGTATTTCTCATACTGTGTTTCATTTTGTTTTAAAGAACCTTTTAAAGATTACTTGTTTGTATAAGGATCATCGGTAACACTTGCAGACATGGGTTGTTGAAAAAAAACTCTGTCCAATATTTAATCTAGTAAAAGCTTTTTTTGTCCTGTACCATTTCTGTGTGCTCAAGAAAATACAGACAGCATTCCCCTGGCCACCCAAAGAGTCGTGAAGTTCCAGAGTCAGTTGCTAGCCACAGCTATTTCTTTGTCTTATTTTTCTGAGCATCTTCACAGAAGACAGATAAAACCGAGGGTGCTGCATGTGGAAGGTTCCCTCTGTCACTGAAAGCTGGCATTCATGATGTGTGATAGGCTCAGATAAAACTACACCAGCTGCAGGCCTAGGTTGGGTTGTAGACAAAAGCCACAGTGGAAAGCAATGAACTTGAACAAGGTTGCAGGTGAGTGCCTGGCAGCTGTGTTTTAGTAGGGTGTACACTACTAAGCTCTCTCGTTAGCAGCCCACCACCCCCTCTGCAAAGGCCAGTAGGGAATGGAGGGTTCACTGTGGATACCAGCTGCCTGGGGAGCACAAAAGAATCTTTTAAGTCAATTAATCTGCCATTTTATTGCCTGGGGTCTGTGAATGTAAAGTGATGTGTTTGAAGGGGAGAAAAAATTTACAAGTTGATGAGCCTCGAGTCAGCTTTTACAGACCAAGCAAGAAATGAAATTAGAGTTGTCATGATGCTTCTAGGGAAATATGTGCTTGGTGTGTAATTGTCAAAAAAAGTGAATGCTAGACATTATTAGGAAAGAAATGGGGAGGAGAGTCTCAAGAAACACCTCTGTGCCATGATATAAACTCTCAGTGTACAGGTACAGCCTGTGCAGTGGCCAAGCTGCTGGCTGTGCATGGGGATTTCATGCATCATGAGATCTTTAATAATGTGGTGTGGTTTTTTTTTAGGTTTCTTTTTTTAGTACCTCTTGTAATTGTCTCTGTAATCTATGCAAGTTTATAGGGCTTTTTGTAGAAAGTTGTCAGAATTTTCATTTATGTAGTACTCTTATATATTTTAGGCCATCCAATCTAGTAAACTCCCCAAGACAGGGTCTTCTTCTGAGTTTTACATTTAAAAAGATGCCCCAGAGAATTACTGGGTTTCATTTAGTTTTATTCATACTCACATTAATGAGCTGAGTATGTTCTTCAATGCATTCCACTTAAATTGTTCCAGAAATGAAAAATGTATTGTATGCTGATAGCTGGGAAAACAATTCTAAGTTAGTAGGCCATTCTGGGCTGAGCTAATGGTTTGTTTTAAATACAAGATTAAGTCCTCTAGTCAGCTAGGTCATTCAGTAATATATAACTTTTGTTAAAAGATTATAAGAAACTTTTGCAGGCACTTGCTGGAAGTTACAATTTGTGCAGGTGAGCAAAATGCAAACAAATAAGTTATGGCACTCATAGATAGTGCCAAACAAAATGAAGTTAATGTTTGCTAAGTCATCAAGACAATATCAAGGAGTGGTAGGGCTGTCACTTCGTGTCAGGGTATGAAGTTTTCCCAGTGTTGGCTCTGTGACAGGCAGTTGGCCAAAACACCATGTTAATTTTTGAGAGTTGCTGAGGTTTGCTGTGGATCTGCCATGAGCTGGTGCCTGGGAGGTGTGCACGGAGGGAGCATGCAGCTGCATGAACTTGCCACTGTTTTGGGGTGCAGAAGCTTTCTCTTTTTAAGAGTCCTCAATGTGGCCTGTGGCAACGAGAAGGGTGATGGCTCCTGTGTCAGTGCCAGACCATGTCCTGCTAAACCTCTGCTTGTGGTGCTGGTGCAAGTTAATTGAGATTCAAGAACCAGAGGCAGAAGCGCAGGGGGCAATTTTGCTTTGTAGGTGCTTTTGTTAATCTCAACAGAGATGCTTCCAGAAGTGAGAGAACTGCTACATGAATAGGTCCACAGTGGCTGTTAAACTGATCGCAATTCCAGAAGAGGTTAAAATTTGTTTTGGTCTTTGTCTTGACATAACTTGATCCTCCTTTGAGAGCAATTTGGTTGGTCTACTTTTAAAAGTGTTTAGCAAATGTAAAATTAAGCTTATAAATACAATTCCTAAAGCTAGAATAAAAAAAAAAAGTTAAAATATAAATTTATAAATACATTTATGTTTGCAAAACAGCAAAACTGATTTATGGTGAGTATCCACTTCAAAGAGGAAACAAAAATAATGTTCAGCATCTTCTAGGATTTTGCTCAGGACTGGGTGTTTTTTTCAAAAGTGGGAGGAGATGATGTGTTAAATTTGGTATTTGAAAAGCGATGTTCACCTGGCCATTGTTTGTATGGGACATTGATACATTGCTAGAGTCTGTACAGGACATAACGCACCTTTTTCTTGATTTCACTTTTGGGATCTGCTTTGAGTTAGGGTTGTATGGAAAACGTGTGGCATGCTGCATGGATGGTGTGAATAGCCCTTGCTTTGCTAGCAAGTATTACACAGCTCTGAGTTACAGTGGTGCCCAGCTTTTACCTCCTGCCTACCTAGGGAGGGCTGGAGAGAGATGTTTTCAGTTTACTTGTCGGTGCATGTTGGAGAGCTACTGGCTGGCTATTCACTGGGTATTGCTGTATGTAGTCATTGCCTTTTTCTTTATTAAATCACCAAGTCAAACCAAATGTGATAGGGAAAGTGGCCCTGGGAAGTGAAAGGTTATGGGGCAGAGGCTACTGTAAAGCCACTTCTCATGCTCCAGTGGTGCCTGATGGCCACCTGCCTTCATGCTGTGCATTGGGAATATATATTTTTTCTTATGAATGAAGTAATTCATTATTGAGTAGAGGAGGGGAATAAGGCAGAGTTGTTCAAATGGGATTGCTGCTGTATGCCTGAATGTATATAGTTAGTTGCTCAGAGAGACCACATGAAGTCCCCCAAACCTGCAAGTAAAAGATTTTGTGGATTCTCTGTGTCTTTTGAAACCACTCTATTCATCTTCCCTTAAGGTTATATAGCTTCATGCAGCCGAAACCTGGATGTAGATGCCTCATGTTCAAAGTCTAATCTGAAGATTGTAGGGTGCTGTTTTCTTCAAATGTCCTTCAAATACGTGGGTCTTCCTTAATCTGTGCTGTCAGGGACTCGAGGCAGTGCTTACAGTGCTTGGCCAAAGGATGCACTGAGTGCTCCAGACTGACTAAAACCATCAGTTTCGTATACAGTCTCTAAAAGCTGCAGCTGATACTGCTTTCTTTTGACTTGGACAATCCATACACATGTCTGCTGGTAGCTTGTCACTGAGTTTGTATGTATGAAGAAATTCTCTTCCTACAAATAGAGCAGCCTGTCCTCTTCTTTTTCCCTTAAATGCTTTTTAATAAAAATTTTGCATTTAATCTACTGAAACTTCACACAGGGTATTCTGTCTTGTCTTCCCTGGTGAAAGATAACCACTTAAAAAACACCAAACCTCTCCTGGCTGTCAGAACTTCAGGCTTAATTTTGTTGCCTCTCTGAAACTACCAATAGAAATGTAGGATTCCCCTCCTAAAAAAACATTGTTTGTGCTTCAGTTTGGCTTGCTGCCATGTTTTTTAAAAATTTTTAATTTTTTTTTTATTTCTTTCTTTGGGCAATGTGGTAAACAAAACCAAAAAGGTGACTTGTAAGGGTTAGCTCATCCCCTGAGGAATTTTGTGGAACAGGAGACGGACACCCAGCCTGAGCCCATCCTCCCTGCTGAGTTTGAGGTGTGTGACAAGCAGAGGCGGGTGTGTAAGTGCCTCTGGAAAAATGGGTGAAAGTCTTTCATGGAGAATGTCACAATCTCTGTTTGGGCACTGCTGATATTCTGTAGTTTGTCTCCTGATACTCTTTAATTTGATTCTTTGCAAAAGCTTCAATCTTTTTCTGTTATTTTGCATGGTGCCTTTTTCTGTATCCTCTCAAAGAAAATCTTCATGCACCTTCCTGTTTTAATCCTTGTTGGAAACTTTCATTCACCTTTTGATTTTAGTGATTGTCTGAATTTGTTGGTTTGAATTCTTTAGCATATTTTTCAGTGCCATGTATCCTCAGCTGAACCATGAGATGCTGTCTTTTCAGAACCATGTTTTGCTGCTGGTGTCACCACAAAGAGAAACTGGTATTGTGTAGTGACCTGAGTTGTCTGAATAAAAGGAGAACATATCTCAAGGTCCATGCCCATGGAAGGAGACTCACTCCTCCCAGCTAATTTGAAGCCTCCTTCTCTAAATTCGCTGAGGTGTTTGTGTAGGGCTTGGTTAACTTGTGTATTTACTTGTGTGCATTTAAAGTAAAGCCAGTAGCCACTTTGAGATACTGGTTTTGCAGATTTCAGTTCCCTGCTGCTTCTTGCAGATCTTAACATTTTTGGGAGCAATCTGCAGTGCCTTGCTCTGTTTTTCTGCCCACTTCTGAATCAGAAAAATGTGGAAAACAGTGCCATTCCATTGACTTTAATTAGTCACTTTCTCCTTCACTAGCTCTCAACCCTTCGTGAAGTTCTTTACAGATCCTGTTTGTATTTGAAGCTCCATATTGTTGTGTGGCAGCTTTTGTCAACATGCTTTGGTCTGCAGAGGTCCATCCCCCTCACTAAGCCACGTTCAGCTGAGCTTTGGCAGCCACCTGGGAGGCAGTGGAGACGTTGCCTACACAAATGGCTGGGGCAGATGTTGTCTGAAGGTGGCAGGGCCTATGTGGTGCATTTCAGACTAGCTGGCTATGGGCCGGTAGCTTTTCTCCTGCAGACTTGCTCTTACAGCAACTAGCTGACCCTCCTAAAAGCATCAGTAGAAATGTTGTGGAGACCTGATGTAGATTCATCTATCTACATCCATGATGTGATAACATGTATGTGGTAAGAATTCACTGGTTCACCTGTTTTCTGGAGCAGGAGATGCATCTTTTCTCTGCCTGGACAGTCTCTTTTTTCTCTTTGGTCTCCTCAGTGCTGATGAACTGAGTGCTCCTTCCCCCGGAGTGACCAGCTCCAAATGTCTTGAGCAGCTGCATTTTCAGCTCTGAGAATCCAGTTCATCATCCCTTGTTGACTGTTTCCACCCTGAACTGCCTCATTTAGTCAGGAATGCAGTCAGCCTTAAAGATGCCTGGAACACTTCATAGCATCCAGCAAAAGGTTTGGGTCTGTGCTGTTCCCACTTTCTTTCACCAGTGTGGTATTTGCTCTGTGTTCAGCCACAGGTGATGAATAACATGCTTGTATGCAGTGGTGACTTGCAGGAGTTTTTCTGACTTGCAGACTAATGAAAAACAAACGCCTGCCTACTGTTCATGTTAAGAAGGGCCATCCTTCTTTTTGTGCCACCAATAGCAAAGGTTGCTTTGCATGGACTGGCAGTAAGCTGCATAGCGAAGTGGGCCTGGATCTTAATGCTTGAGCTGGCATGGGAGAAGCAGTGTTGTGAAATCAGAAGTCAGTGAGCTGGAGGAGGGGGAGAAGAACTGGATGCTTTTGATGGCACTAGCATGTACACTCAGTAGCAGCAGTGGGCTGCAGATGGGAAGCTTGAAGCACATGGGGTTTTTTTCAGTTGCTGGTGAAACTTGGGAAGTGGCATAATGTGCTTCTGAAAAGGAGGGACGTGCGAAACCCTCAACAGTTGCTACTGGCATGTCATCATCTGCCCAGGCATTGGGAGGGAGAGGTTAGTGATTCCACGTGAGAGGTCAGGGCCTGAGCATCTGCGTGAGGCTTCACGCTTGAGCTGGTACAGAATAATTCTGAAAGAAGGAGAACTCTAAACCATAGCTGCATCACTTATTAGTTCCTAATTAATGTGAGGTAGTTTTGGTTTTGGCGAGCTCTTTGCTGATTTTTTTTTTTCTTTCAGTGAACTTTTTAGCAGCGCCAGTGGACTGATAATAACCAAGGTCACTTCTGACTGTCTGCAGCCTCCCCCCCCCTACAGGGGAGCAGATTAGACTGAAGGCAGGATCAGCAAACCAGAATATTCCCTTCTCATAATATTGTCTCTATTTGGCTTTCAGTATAGGTTAAGACATCATGGAAGTCAAGCCTCTCTTTTTCCTTTTTCTCTCACTTTTCTGCTTCCTGTCGCTTCTATCACCCTCTCTTTGGCTCTCTTTTTTTTTTTTTTTCCCCATTTTCCTTCCCAACCGACACCCGAGGGCCCCGTCCGTGCGCCCGGACACTCCCCCCTTCAGCTGGGAGTCACCAGGGAGAAGAGTTGCTGTGAGAGTCGCTGGGGGAGGAGGGAGGGGATTGGGTGTTGCACATCCCATTACAAATACATATATATATTCCCTTGTCAATAATAATTAAAATCAATTTGTTTCACTTTTCAACCCAGAGAGCCTCTCTTTATCATTTTTCTCCCTCTTTCCCTACCTCGGGGGAGGAGGGGGGGAGGGGTGTATCGAGGGACTGCCAAACCGACACAGAGGTGTTGGGAAATGAAATAAAGAATTTATTTTTTATTTGCATGGCTTAACATCGTGTAAATCCATGGTAAAAAGCTGTGGAAAATATCACCCCCCGATAAATGATTTTTTTCAAACACTGTCTTGCTTGAAAGCATGTTTTGTGAAGCTCGGGTGGACTTCTAAACCTGTTGCTTCCACAGCAAAGGAAATAATTAGTTGCTCTTGACTTTCAAAACTGCATGCAACTCATGACCTTTAATTTTGTCTTCTTCATCATTACATGTACTCAGTGTATAACAATACTGTGTCTTCTCCCATTTATTTCTGTCACATGCACTAGTTTGTAGAGTATTTCACTTTCAAACATTTGCTTTTACTACATCAAAGAGCTGTTTTGGACTTTACACTGTTCAAAATCTAAACTGTTTGAAATTTAAGAGCTCATTTTGGTGCTTATGGAGGGAGAGTGTGGGAGTGCAAGACATGCTGTCAGCTTGTAATACATTGGGATAAACCCTCCTTCCTTTTCCATTGCCAGCATCTTAGTAACAAAACAAGCTGGAGTTCCTGCACCACAAGAAGTGTGACAGTCATGTATGTTCTCAAACCTAGGGGAAAACAAATGTCATAAAAAAGACATGTATCTAGTTGTATTTGACTCTGTGATTTTTTGTTTGTTTTACAGAAGTTCCTTGGTTTTGGAAACTTTGCTCATGGTTCTTATTTTATTCCTGCAGTTTGCAATTTCATGTCTCATGAAAAGTGCCTCAAGAATGTCAAGATACCATGCTCGTGTATTGCTCCCAGCCTTGTAAGGGTGAGTAAGCACATGCTGCCTTGTCTCTTTCTTGGGTAATAGCTCAAATGGATCAGTAATGAACATGGTGTATAGTACAGTGGTGGCATGTTAATGTTGTAATAGCTTAGATCAGTTGTGTTAGTCACCACTGAGGCTTTTAGAGCTGCTCAAAGCAATATTACATTTCCTTCAAAAAGTCCCTGCTATGGGCAGCTGTAGGTAGTCTGTTTCTGAAGAGCGGTTATTTGCATTCTTTAAATATTGCTAGATGTTCCTTCTTGTGTGTCATTACCCGGAAGTTTAGAAATAATGGAATGGGGTGCCTGATTGGTATCAGTGCTCTTAAATGACACAAGGTGTGGTTTTCCTAAAGTACGACTGTACATCACCACATTTTTTACAGCAATTGTATCTTAATGAGAAAATGCTAAAGCTTCTCTGCCTAGTTAAGAGGCTGTGTTTGGATTTTATTGATTGCTTCGTCTTGAGGATCTGCTTGTTTATTCTGTCCAGAGAATAAGGTCATTGCATTAAACCACAGGATTTCAAAGCCAAAAAAATCAGAGAGTAGGACTTCAATTTATGGTGGTAATTATTGAAGTACTTGCTTTCAGATGTCCTGTGACTTTCTCCCACAAGACTTTGTGCTTACAATTTGCTTTTAAAGGGTGTTAAAGCTGTATCAACTTTAAAGAAGATAATAGGATGCAACTGAGGTATAAGAAGCTAAATTGAGGAAAAAACAGAGTGTATTATCTACTTGGGAAAGGATGACAGAAAAGAAAAAAAGGGGAAGGAGATGAGAAACTTAATAGGGATGCAATAAAGCACTACAAATACCTTAAGGAGCCATATACAAAAGTCAAAAGAGACATGGCTGTAAAATCATGGTCATGGGCATTGCAGACCTCACTGACTAAAAGCACTTTTATGGGAACACATTGTGTAGATCTTGGAACCTGTGAGTCATAAAATTGTAGAATGGTTTGGGTTGGAAGGGACCTTCAAGATCATCTAGTTCCAACCCCCCTGTGTGGGCAGGGATACCTCCCACTAGACCACATTGCTCCAAGTCCCATCCAACCTGGCCTTGAACACTTCAGGGATAGGGCAGCCACAGCTTCCTTGGGCAGCCTGTTCCAGTGTCTCACCACCCTCACAGTGAAGAATTTTTTCCTAATGTCTAACTTAAATGTGCCCCCTTCCACATTTAAAGCCATTACACCTTGTCCTATTGCTACATGCCCTTGTAAAAAGTTCCTCCTCAGCTTTCTTGTAGGACCCCTTCAGATACTGGAAGGCTACAATAAGGTGTCCCTGGAGTCTTCTCTTCTCCAATCTGAGCAACCCCAACTCTCTCAGCCTGTCTTCATAAGAGAGGTGCTCCAGGCCTCTGATAATCTTTGTGGAGAGCTCTCCTCTGAGCTCTCTCCAACAGCTCCATGTCCTTCTGGTGTTGGGGGTTCCAGAGCTGGACAGAGTACTCCAGGTGGGGTCTCACCAGAGAGGAGTAGAAGGGAAAAATCACCTCCCTTGATCTGCTGGTTATGCTTCTTTTGATGCAGCCCAAGACACAATTTGCTTTTCTGGGCTTGCTGGCTCATGTTGAGCTTCTTATCAACCAACACCCCCGAATCCTTCTCCTCAAGGCTGTTCTCAATCCATTCTCTGCCCAGCCTGTATTTGTGCTCGGGGTTGCCCCGACCCACGTGCAAGACCTTGCATTTGGACTTACTGAATTTCATTAGGTTGGTGTAGGCCCACCTTTCAAACCTGTTAAGGTCCCTCTGGATGGCCTCCCTTCCCTCCAGTGTGTTGACCTCACCACACACTTTGGTGTCATCAGCGAACTTGCTGAGGGTGCACTGAATGCCACTGCCTATGTCACCGACAAAGATGTTAAACGGAACCTGTCCCAGTACAGACCCCTGAGGAACACCACTCGTCACTGTTCCCCATTTGGATATCAAGCTTTTGATCACTACTCTTAGACTGCAACCATCCAGCCAATTCCTTATCCACCAAGTGGTAAATCCATTTAATCCATGTTTTTCCAATTTAGAGACCAGGATGTCATGCCAGACAGTGCCAAATGCTTTGCACAATTCCAGGTAGATGATGTCACTTGCTCCCCCCCCTTATCCACTGGTGCTGTGACTATATCATGAAAGGCCACCAAATTTGTCAGGCGTGATTTGCCTTTGGTGAAGCCATGTGGTTCGCCACCAGCCACCTCCAGCTTGGCAAAGGGGAGCTGGTTTCCTTCTTTGTATCCTAAAAAAACTTTACAAGTTCATTTGTGTTGTGTAAGTCTATACAAGGGGTGAGACAGAAGAGTTTAAAACAAAACGTAGCTCAGGTTACAGGAATTGGATAGAGAGAAATGAGCCACTCGTTTCTCTTGAGTTAGCTTTGTCTAGATGATAAAGCTGTTAGGCTTTGCTACACACTGTCTCTTCCCCACATACTTTTAATCTTCAGAGGTGTAACTTAGGTGGCAAAAAGGTATCTGATATGTAGAAAATTGGTAGTGAAATAGTAGGAAATCCAACTGGGAAGCATTAATTTAATTCAGTGTCAGAGCCACAAGCATTTGTGACTTGTTTTTGTGAATTTCCTCTAAATTTAATTCATTGTTCAAAATAGTGTTTGTTCCTTTTTCTTTTGCATGGTAAAAATCGTGTGTTTAAAATGATTAATGGTTCCACTTGTATCAGTCACAGATGTCAGGGTAGTTTTTTATGTTCTTTTGCCAGTCCCCATTCTGTATGTGCCCCAGCATGTGAATTTTATCTGAGTATTTATTGCTTACTCATAAAATCTAACTGTCCTCCTGTGCAGTAGAATTAATTTTGTCTGAATGGTGTTGTCAGCCCTCTAAGTTGTTAACAGTGTTGCTGTGTTTAGCTGCTTAAGAGTCTTTTGTGTTACCTGTGTTGAGCTATAACAATTACATTATGAAAATACTGGCTTGTGCTGTTCTTTCTGGACAGTCTTGCTGTCCTTGATGTGGTCATCCAAGTTGTATTAATCCTGGTCTGCTGTGCAAGGGAAGTCTGCCATATGGGAGATGTCGTTTGGTGTGCAGGCTCCATCGAAGTAAATATTGAACTTGGCATTTGCTTAAGAAATGTAACTGAGCAAAAAACAAGTTATAATCGTTTATAGAATGTGTGGAAAGTTTATTTTCTTAATCTTACTGCTGTTCTTTCAAATTATTTATTTATTTATGAAAAAGTCCACTGGTGGCATTTTTTTCTGATAATTCCTTCTAGTCTGTCAATATTCAGTATTTTACATAACTGAGATGATTTATTTTTTAATCCCATGAATCTCATCTAGAGAAGATGGTGCCTGTTAGAGCTCACTGGAGTGCATGTCATTTGATACTAAGTCAAATTGTCAGAGAATAATTTTGCAGCTAATGTTTCATGGAAAATTTTATGCCTGACAGTAGGGTTTCCTTCCCAGAGCCAAGTAAAGGCCCATGGAGTCACAGGCAGCATTCAGCATCAAGTCATTCTTCATCAGTTTCCTCTTAAGGCTGCCCTGAGAATTTTTTTGCACTATTGTTCATCATTATCACCTGCAGTTAGTATTCTAGACTGCATCCAGGTTATGATGTTTCAAAGCAAGACTGCATGAATCAGTCTTCTGAACAAGTTTAGTTTTTTGTGGCTTGCAGGGGATATGATTTGTTTCACTGATAAGGAATTGGCAACTTTTCTTAATTCAAACTCTCTCCCCTACATTCACAGAAGGATTTCTTTACCCTGAGGTATATGTAAAAAAAATCCCCAAAAAACAACAAAGAAAAACCAAAGCAAGAAAAATACACACCCAGAACACCCAACTGAAAACAAAATGACACTGAAAAACCCCTCTTTGCATGTTAAATGTGAAGTTATATTTTCCCCTCTTAGGTTGCAATTAAAGCTGTATTACAGTTTTTTTACCTGTCGATTTGCAATAGAAGTGTGTGTATGTTTTCGTTATATCTGTGATTTGAAAACTAAATGGAATTGAGAGTGGTTTTATGGGGGTTAGGCATTTGCTATGCTTGTTTTTCCTTCTTGTTGTGTTGGTGCATTGCTGTAATGGTTTCTAAACATTTGCAGTTCAAGAAGGTTGAAAGCTCGTGAAAGTTCCTTCCGTGTTTCTATTCTTATAGCCAGGTTGTCTAGAGTGGAAAAATGCTGATTTAAGTCATCAGCTTCTCCTTTAGTTTTCTATGCTAAACATTAAACTTGGCTTTGTATTTCAGACTGTGGGTGGATGAGTTGGAGTAGTGGGTGGGAAGGTTTGTACTGCTTGCAGGGTTTTCTGCTCAGGCAAGGGGGTGCTGCCCTGAGCCTCTCCCTTGGCTGCTGGGTTCGACTGTGGACAGGTAGTTCAGTTCCCCATAAACTGGAAGCAGAAGAGAGGAAAAAAGGTTTAGGGTAAGTCCTCCTAACCCCCATTCTGATAGTCTGTTCTGGTTTGGGCATGTCATGCTTGGTACATGCAACAGCAGCATTTCATTTTTCTGCAGCTGAAGGACTCTCTACTGTGGGACACAACCTCCTTTTTGTTTGCTTTCCATGCCTACCTCTGTTGCCTGCCAGAGAAGCAATGGGAAGCTCCAACAAAGTGTGAGGCAAAGACCATCAGATTTTGGTTACTGTTTCACTTACCTTGGAATAAGTGAAATACACCCCTGTCTCGTTCAGATATCAAGTGTCTGGTGGGGTTTTGTGTGTCCACGTCCAAGAACTAGCTTTTAAGGAAAGTTGCTGCATATGGCTAGTAGGCATTTTAACAAATGGGAAAGAGCTTGGCAAGCTGGGAAGGAGTATTTGATATGGTTAGATTGGGTGGGAGTTCTAGAGAGTATCGGGGGAAAAAGCCAAAATCCCATTTTGAAAAATCATCCCTTGGTGGTAGTTGCAATGTTGGAGGTTTTATGTCAACATAGGTTAACAAGTGCTTCAATGAAGGCTTGCCGAACTCTCACTGCTTCTCTCGAAAGTCTATCATAGAAGACAGCCTGAAATGCAGTGTTGAATAAGCTGGTTGGCTTTTTTTTTTACATGTCATCTTGAAATTACTGTATCAATTAAGGAATTTTTTATTCTGCCCATCTTGTATCTTTTGATGGGGGTTGGTGGTAGAGTTAGATCTGTAATATTAACTCAACTTCACAAAACATATGCTTAATATTTTTCCTCTTTGATATCATATACGACTAAGTTTGGGAAACTTCTTTCTTTTCTTTTCCTTTTGTCTGTGATAAAAAGGCTTTGCTGCTGTGAGGGATTTTTCACAGGGTGTCCTAACAACTGTTGGACTCCAAGCTGATCTAGGCAGTAGGGACTGTTGTGATAGGACAGGAGATAACGATTTTAAACTAAAAGTGGGTAGATTTAAACTAGATATTAGGAAGAAATTATTCACAGTGAGGGTGGTGAAGCACTGGAACTGGTTGCCCAGAGAGGTGGTAGATGCCCCATCCCTGGAAACATTCAAGGTCAGGCTGGATGAGGCACTGAGCAACCTGGTCTAGTTCAAGATGTCCCTGCGCACTGCAGGGGGGCTGGACTAGGTGACCTTTAAAGGTTCTTTCCAATCCAAACCATTCTATGATTCTTTTACTTTTACCTGGGCACCTGCTGGATAGCCCTGACCACCTTCACTGAGCAGGTCTGTCTCTAGTTCAACACCTGACCCATACCTGCGTTGTTAAAGCAAGGTAGTTTCTGGGAGTGTAGCAGCGACATGGCATTATTTAGAAGCCAAATGAGGTGTAAAACTGCTTGCCGGTGATCTTGGCACTGCACCAAAGCTTCCTTCTTTTCCTCCCCAAAGCGTTAATCCCTTGGCTGGCATCCACTAGCTCATAAATTCAAAAAGTTTGTTATGCTCTGTTGAAACTTGATGCAAGCTGCCTGGTAGCCTGTGAGCTGCCAGACGAACCCCAGGTCTGTATCAGTGACTCTTCAAGTGGTGTGGGATGTCACTGTGTTTCTTTTTATTCTTAATCCTTATCTTGGTAAAAGGAGATGGACATTGATTGCCTCTAGCAATAAAAGCAAGAGTGACTGTCTTGCATATCATTTTCTCTTTCTAGTACAAAAAACGCTAGTCCAAGCAACTCTTAATTGCAGTGGAAACCTCTTATATAAGTCTCATTTTCTAGTAGAAGTATATTATATTCCGGATTTGAAATGTTAAGGAATTAACTGTATACTTCCCATCACAAAGGGTCCTTGGGAGCTTGTAGATAAGGCCTACTGTCCTGTCACAGAGTTCTGTAGGATGGAGGAAAAAATGCCTGGGTGTGGTGAGGTTGCATATGGATGTGTGCATTATTCCCTTGCATTGCCCCTAATTCAAATGTTGCTAACTAAATATTTTATTTTCTCGTCTCTCCTGTCCTATGATATGTTGAAACACCATATAACTTTGTATTTTTAAAAAGATTCAGAACTTCCATATGGAATCTGTACTTAAATTGTCTTTTTAACACCAACTGATAAATCAAGTTCTCAGAGAAAGAATGTCATTTTGGACAAAACTGACAAGTAATTTACAGGCATTGTCCCTGGAAGGAAGAAGTAGAAATGGAGTGAATTCAAGTGCATGCAATGAATTTCAGTTGCAGAAATCTTTTGCTGTTAAAGCAGAGAGGTTTCAAGCCAGTGAAAGGGCTCTGTGTGATTACCGAGTCATAAGACAGTGACTGAAAGGTGTCAATACTGCAAAAAGTTGAATCACAAAGCTGTAAGCTTCGCTCAGAAAGGGAGTGGTCTACACACTTAATTAACCTGAACAGAATAATGGTGGTGTGTACTCAGATGTAATCACCATATCTGCTTCTCCAGAGCAAAGGTTTTTGGTGTCAGAGTGAACCTTCAGAGGATTAGTTAAGGAAGTACTTTTGACACTGGAAAGATCAGAACCCTCAGAAGACGTTCGTGTTGCAGAAACACCATTTTAAACTATTTTCAGCAATTTTTTTTGCCTTATGATGAGAGCAGTCTATGTGGAAGACCTTGTGTGACTACCCTTGCGGGTGCTTCATAAAAGTCATGCTTCCAACTTAGTTGTGGTTATCCTTGAAATGCCAGTGTTTATGAAATGAAAACTGGTGACCTTAAGTTAAGTTCCTTTTGCTCATCCTGTGTGGAGGCTCTTGTCAAAGTGTTTGTGTCCTTGTTTCTGTGTACCTTTTCGTAGTTGGAAACTGATCATCCCCACACTACTCTAGGTCCTGCAGCCCTGCTTTTGAAGTCTCTCCAGTGTGAGACTTTCACCAAGTGTGTCTGTCTGATGTGATGGGGAAAGAAATGCAGGGGCAAAATAAGGTTTAGACACAGGCCTAGGAAAACTTTTCAGTAGGTTCTTCTTGTTCAAAGACTGCCCAACACAACAGCTGTCACTTTGGCATTGGGTGAATTTGTATTTCCCTCGTTCCTCTTTGAGCCTGGAAGTCTTTGGCTCAGGATTCAGGGTATAAACTTTCTTCTGCCTGAGGTGGTAGAAAAGCAGCTGCAGCTGGGTGAAGAATAGGCCTTCCTGAAACTGTTTTTCCCCACTGAGGTATTCAGAAGGTTGCAGACCAGTAAGGCTTGACCTGACCTGGCCATCAGTGAACTAGATGGTTTGGGTGGTAGCAGGGTTTCTCAGTACATGGTGATGCCACCTCTGTGGGAGAGGACTTAAATTCATGATATACTGTTGGCAGCGTGCTTGATAACCTGTGACATTTCAGAATGAGGAACAGTTTTAAAAGGCACCACCCAACCAAACCAATTCTGTCCTTTCTTTTTCTTCTAAAATGTGGACATGCAGAGCAGTTTCTTGCTGGTCTTTCTCTGTGATGCAGAACTGCTGTGTGCAAATTGGACTGAAAGGCTTAGAACCAAAGTTTTAGGTTTCTATAGGATCAATTTTTATTACAGGCTGATATGAACTTCTACAGAAATGTGCTACATTCTGTAAGGCTTGGCATTTCTTAAAAGATGGCAGGAAACAAAATAGGAACTAGGAATATCTTGTCCATAAGTGCAAAGTCATTCTGAAGCTTATGCGATAGTATTACCACTGTGCTTTCTGATCAATAGTGTTAGGGCACTTAAATGTCGTTTAATGGTATTACTAGCAGAAATTTTCTGTATTCTTCTGAGGAAATTGATTTTAGTGGTTTGCATAAAGTAATTTAAGTAGTTGTATTGGAAAAGCTGTTTTAAATGCTCATCAATTATTTACTTTCTGTAGGCCATCTTATGTATCTGTACTTTGCTATGTTTATCGTGGAGAATATAAAGCAATAGGTAACTTTTCATATTCTGATATGCTGCCTCACTGGCTTTCCCAGTCAGAGTTCTGATATATTTTTTTTAATGTATTGGGTGCTTGGAACTTGCTCAGCAACAAAAGAAATCTAGGGACCTGCTGGGAGAAACATCATGTGAGTTATGAGTTAATTATTTTGTACTTGCTCGTTTACCTTTTCTCACTTTTCATCTTATTCCCATCCCATTTCTCACTGGGCTCTGCAGTAACTTTATACCTGTCATTTCTAAAGCAATTTTAAAAGACCACTCAAAGTAAAAAAAGTTTCTTAGGCATGTTTCAGAAAACAAGAAATTGGAGGAACAGATTCTTTTTTAATTCCCCCCCCCAGCCAAAATTTCAATCAGCAAGTTGTTCCCTTTTGTTTCCTTCTTTTTGGCAGTGACTTGAGACTTCAGAGGATTGTCATCAGGGCCTGAAAAACTGCAGAATTTAGACTTGGTCTCCTTCCCTTGAGTCTTCTAGATCAGTACAGTCAGACCCTGAACAAGTCAGCTCCTGTCAAAGTCCTTTCTCACAGTCCTTCCTAAAATAAACACTGTTTTTTGACAAAAACCCTGCTTCGGTCCTTTGATCTGAGGAGTGTCCTTCATCTTCAGCAGTACCTTTATGTGACAATAATGAAAAGCCTGCATATTTCTGTGCCAGGTGTGGGATAAAATAGCCAGACTCATGGCCAGGGAAAGAGGAGGTCTCTGTGTTTCCAGCACAGGTTGCTGAGGGGAGAGGATACTCTTGCTGGATATCCAAACAGGCCATTCACTGCTCCAGAGCTACATAAGGTCTCCCCTGCATCTGGTTTCAAGGGAATACTGCTGCCCGGGGGACTGTGCAGGAGCAGGGCAGGCAGGGGACTTAAAGGTGATGCTTGAAACCTGAAGACAGGTTGGGTTGTGCAGAAAAGCTTTCTTGGAAAAATCCCACTAGAGCTTTTCCAGTACTCCATGTAATTGCTGTGTCTGACTGGGGTTGTGCTCAGAGAGCCAGTATCATTATCCCTTTCTGCTCTTGAGCTCATTGTGTAGGATAACTTTTGGGCAAATGGCCTTCTCCCTCCCTCCCAGCTGGGATTGGAATTTTATTTTATTTTTGGAGCAGCTAAAGCAAAAATGCAGCTCTAGCACTTTACCTCTAGAATAGCTGAGTCAGGTAACTGGTATGTTACTGTAAAGGGAAGTTTGGTTTTAACTTTCCCTTGAAGAAGTAGCATGAAAGTGCAAGAAAACTTGTCAGGGATTACAAGCCTTGAACTGAATGTGAGATAGTTTGATTCAAATGCCCTAGGCTCTCCAGTATATTTTTTCCTCAAGGAAAAAAATGCATTTTTTATGAGGAGGCATTATATGACTGGAGTATTCTGGGGGTTTTTTGTGGTTTGTTTTTTTTTTTAAAAGTAGTGCAATCCAACCATGAACTTCGTGTCAATTAGAGGTGGAGGGCTGCAGAGAATGAAATTTCTGTTTGGGTTGATGAGAATAGGAGGCAGACCCCAAAGTATGGTTTGTGTGTATTTTTACTTCCCAAACTTGTACGTAAAGTAAAAAGGTGAAGCTTCTGGAGGCAAGGATGTTTTGTAATATATAATGTTAGAGACATTAATATGAAATCCTTTTGGTAGGCTGGGTGGCAGTCCAGCATGGTAGGGAGCCTGGGATCTAGGTTCCTTCAGACAACAACATTCTGCTGGAGCAATGAGCTGGTGACTCTGCTTGGCCAGTCAACTGCTGTGCCTGATCTTGTTCACATCTGATAGCGCAGACATGTTTCATACCTCTCTTCATCCTCCTTTACCTCCCAAAGATTAATTCTGAGGAGGACTGGAGGGACCTCAGGTTTAAGAGGGAGTGGTTTTTCTTCATTAAACTTCCAGCAGTGTTCCTTTCTCCTTGTTTTAAGCCCGGCAGAACTTTATCTCGCTTATTTCATTGCACATTCTCAAAAGTTCAGGATTGTTTAGTGTAGCTGTCCCCAAACTTTCAGAGGGAGAAACACTGGTGAGAAATTAGACTTTTATAACTGGAAGCAACTTTCTGCATCATCAAATTCTGTCCTCCCAGTATGTCCGAGATTTGCTGCTAATGGTTACCAGGAAAACCCTAATATAAGGATGAAAACTCAAATCCTGCTCAGTAACTTTGGAGGATTGTTTACTAGTAACATGTGGGAGGACAAGAAGCTGTCTGTGAGTATGTGCACCTTAAGTCATTATTTCCAACGTTTTACTGGGAATGGTTAATTTCATTTCACACCTAAAAACCATTTGTCAGTCTTTACTAGAAATATATTTCTTTTGTGATGTAAGAACCAGAAGATAACTGGGATGTGGTTGTCATATCAGGAAGGGCATGTGAGATGCATGATACTAAATACCTAAGTTGTGGCAAACTTCTATGCAAGTAATTTGGATTCTAGAATGTTAAAGATGCAATTATGCTTTTTCCTTCTAATGTGAATGTCAGTTTATTAAATGTGTGCGTATTGTAGGAAGAGTGGTTTCTAGAACAAGTATAAAACTCAAGTATGTTTCTTATTCTTCATTTTTCATCTTTTCTTCTGTTGTTCTTTTGGTACTGTCACTTCCAGTCTTCATTACTAATGACTAAACAACAAAAAAATTACATTTTTAGGAAAAGTGAATAGTATACAAGAAATACCTTTGCTCAAACTTTCGGTACAGCTCTTGGCAGGGGGGTATTGAAATATGTCATCTTCCACCTTCCATCAGCAGGAACCTCTAGACCTGGATCTCTGTACCATCCAGGCTTTGAAGCTTTGGGGGAGTGGGCAGACACCAGTGCTTGTGTCCTGATCAGCCAGTTGGCTGGGCTGTGTTTGGAGTGGAGTTAAAGGCATGTGGAGGGCACTGGACCGTGGCAGCACTGAGCTTTTAAAAATTGTCATGAGTGCGCCTTGAGGGTATTTTGTGTACATGTGCAACTATGTCCCTGCCCATGGCAGAGGGGTTGGAACTAGGTGATCTTTAAGGCTCCTTCCAACCCAAACCATTCTGTGTTTCTATATCACTCTTTAACTGCCCTTGATTCAATGAAGAACACTTAGGAGGGGAACTGTGATTCCAGTTGGGTCGCACAGCACTGAAGTCAGAGGGCGCCTTTGGATTCATGGAACTGTGAACCATCAAGAAGCTGACCAGCACTTACAATTATATACATTACATATTAAACCCCAAGAATGTAAGAAATGTTTTATTAAACATATTTCTTGAAAATAAGTTATTCCAAATATATTTATCTTTTTTTTTTAAAGGATTATTTGCTTGTGTATTTGTTCTCAAGCTTAGTGAAGTTTGTTGTATATACTGTCCTGTCCTGCAGTTTCTGTGAATTGTAACTGGCACTTTGAAAGTTGTGGCTGATGATGTCTCATGTATTTTTCATTGGCAGGTTCCAGTTGCACACTGTTTTGGGCCTCCAGGACATTACAAAAGGAAGTTTTGCACTGTGTGCAGAAAGTCTCTAGAGTCACCTGCCTTTCGATGTGAAGGTAACTTAAAAAGCCTACTCATACAGCCCTTTGTGTGGTGTCCAGTAACATACACTTTGCTTGCATTGCATACCTTAAAGGTGGGTGTGTGTGTACACACATGCACATGCACACACATGTGCTTACTGTGTTTGGTAGATTTTTGGGTTATTTATCATCCCTTCACTGATTGTGGAAATGCGTACTTCAGATTAAGGAATAATCAATCAGTAACCTTCAATAAATGACAAACTCTTCAGCATGTGTGGTCTTTCATCTTTCCTCCAATTTACTTTGGGCAAGTCTGTGGTGTTGATAGTGTGCAGTGAATTCATGCCTGAGATATGCAAAGAATGAGAAGCTATTGTTGCAAAAGAAAGATTTCTGTTGAGGTAATATATTTCTGTTTCCAGTGGAAGTTTTTGATATAGGGAATCATCAGGTATTCATGTTTCTAAAACCTTCCCCTTTATACAAAGGAACGGAGTATGACTTTTCTGTGTCACTGGTCTCAGATATCTGTTGCTTTTAATGGGGATGAGGTGCCTTCAATGGAAAGATATTTGAAAATATTATTTGTCAAAATAGTACTACTCTGAGTGTTCTGACATGGATTCTCTGAAGAAACAATAATTAAAAGAAATCACCCAAACAGCAGCATTTTTATGTGAAATACATGTTGGCATGACTACTTGGCTGATTTTGATGTGGAATGACTCCTTAATTCTCCCTTGTCTGCCCTGTCTTGAATATCTGGTGGTTGTTGTTCAGTTGATTTTGTGAGGTGGAATAGAATTTAGTATTTTAAATTAGTATTACCTATGAACTCACTAAAAAAAAAGAATCTACTGAGAGAAGAACTAATTCTGTAGGGATTTGAGATGCTTTCAGAATTTCTGTTACTAAAGATAATGTCTTTAATATGGTTGCCTATGTGTGGGGGAAACATTTCTCTTTGATTGGGACATTTAGACTTACAATGCTGTAGTGTTTTCATTTCTGCTTTTGTCTGGTGAGTTGTATAACAAATGTAAACAATGTCCTTCTGACTAGTGGGAGTCTGTCACTTAATATAGTTACCATGTGAGTTGGGTGATTTGGTGGGATTGTCCAAGAGCCACAGATACCACAGGATCTTTTCTAATGATCTGTGTTAATAAGCCACAGAATTTGTGTGGCATGAGATAAACACAGAGAATTTGAAAATAAAATTTTCACTTGCTGTGTCATCTTTAAGTCTTGAAAACAGCTTTAGTTTAGTGACCTACTTTAGTTAAAGCTTTCTAAATTTTGTTTTCATATTCTTACTCTCCTAATTCTACTATATCAGCATTGTATCTATTGCAAAGGATTTTTTTTTTTCCAGCCACTTCCATTTATGTGTTAAATAAGAAACATGGAATCACAAGTTGTATTTAGGTATTACAAATGCCTGGTCACTTTTTTTTCTGGTTCAGTGAAGATTCTGAGGGTTGTGTTCCTTGCATGGATTAAAGAGTTTTCTTGTTTTGTATGGTGTGACTTGTTTGCTATCCTGTTTTCTGAGTACCAGTAAGCCTACAACTTGTTTGTTCAATTTTTTTTCCAAAATGTAGCTGAAAAAGGACAGTTGAGGCTCAGAAAATGGACAAGATTCTTAAAAAGGACTTTCAGGATTTGTTTTGGAAATCAGCTATGTTAAGCTGTAGAGCTTTTAAATCCAGATAGAGATGTTGAACTTATTTCCTGGTTTTGCCTACTTCTAATGACTCCCCTTAATATTATACGTCTACTTTTGATCATGATGTTCTCTTCTGATATTGAAATTCAAAGAACTTTTCCCGGAATCTTTGCCATAATTAATATAGAAGAAAAGGGTAAATATTAAGTGAAGTTTTGTAAGCATAATTTGACATAATTAGATGTACTTTTAAAACAATGTAAATAACTTGTTTTGGACTTCTCTTATGTTACAATAAAATAAATTTTCTTGAAAGGAAATGGTAAGTTTTCAGACAAGTACTAAATGTGGTGTGTGCATGGTGGGGCATCTATTCTCAGAAATGAGAATGCATGTATATTGAGCCCTGATTAGAGGTAAGATAAGGTGAGGTAAGTACACAAGCTTCATCAGCAAAAAATGCTGACAATTACTTACTGGTTTGGAGAGCTATATTTGTTGTAGAGTTCACTGGTAACAGTTGAACCTGCTCTCATGATGGTGAGAGTTGCTCTTCCTTTTTTTCCAAGAAGGGCTGGAAAGAAAAAAAGAGGAAAGGGAGTAACCCCAACATTTTTTTTAGTGTTAGATAATTTACAAAACTTTCTTATTAACCAGGAGCAGCTAATTTACTAGGGAGGAAGGCAGTTCACACTTCAGAGGTTATTCTGCCAAGTTTATGTATCTGAAATTGTTTTTTTGAAAATTATAAAGGAATTCACAGGACTTTCATGACTAGCTTGAACAGAAAATGATTGTTCTGAGTTAAAGAATTGTATAGATTATGGAAGGGCTGATGAAGATGGAACTTCTTTTTGTAGGCCCTCAGATTTTACTTGATCTTTACATACTAAAACGACATCTTCCTTGTCAGCGTGATAGCTATCTTAAGGGTTTAGCTCCTGTGACAGTCCCGCCCTTCACATGAACACGTTTTCTTCTTAATTCTGAGTTGGGGTTGGTGTTAAAAGCAGCAGATGGGCTTTTTCCCTTTGTTTAGCTCACCAAAGCTGTAGTAAACCCATCAGTTGTTATAAATTCAACTTGCAGTATTGGAGGAAATATGGCAACTGCTTATGAGCAAAATTAGCTCAGCCTTTCCTTATACGTGCTGCATCAGTTTAACACAAAGGAAATGGAGCAACACACAGGATGATGCTGATAAACTTATTGCCTATGTTTGCTCCATGGAAAAGAGCATGAAGGAAAGAAAGTATTTTTCTATGGGGAAAAGAAAGTATGGGGTGAAAAGGTAGTGGAGGGGTGAAGGGGAGGGAGGGAGGAACTGCAAAAAACTTGGGGTTTGCAGCCAAAAGAGGTTTTGTTGTTTTCATGTTTCCAGTTTGTGAGCTGCATGTTCATGCAGACTGCCTCCTGTTTGCGTGCAGCGACTGCCGGCAGTGTCACCAGGACGGGCACCAGGACCAGGTAGGTGCCGATGCGCAACACATTTTCTGTGTGAAAGCGTGGGCTAGAGGAGAAGGAGGAGCTGTGGCCTTTCCTTTTGCATGCTGCCAGTTCTCAAAGCACATTTGTTGTTTATTGGCAGGCAAAGGAAATGTGTGGCTTCAGCATGTATCGCAGATAGCAAGATGAACATCAGTTCTGACATACGACACTTGCTGAAGCCACACTGAAAAGTCTGCGCAGTGTAGACAGCATCCAAATTAAAAAGAAAAAAAATATAAATCAAGCGTCTTACAAAAAAGTTTGTGTTGCAGAAGGTGGCATGGAACTCTTTTTTCTCAATGTTGAGCTGTTGGCTGCATTGCATTCCTGGCAAACATTATCGTGTTCCTCAGGCTTCCTGAATTCTGCCTGAGACAAGACTTCCCAGCTTCTCACTGTAAAATACATTGATAATACTGACCTTTCAGGACTTCTTTTTTTTTAAAGAACATTGGTTTTGGTGGACTGTGAAGAAAGAGCACTACGTGCTAAATTTTTTGATAGTTTGATAAACTTATTTCAGTGAAATGTAAGAGTGTTGAGGTTCATATTTATAAGGAGAAAATACTTAATGTCCTAGTCTGTGTTGCTGTTTCCTCAGAGCTGTTTCAATTCCTGATTTTACAGTTAGGTTGAAGGTGCTTCTGTATCTGCTTGTGTAACTCTTAAGTTGTGATGTGTTCCCCCAGGATACTTACCACCACCACTGGAGGGAGGGAAACCTCTCTTCAAGTGCTCGTTGTGAAGTTTGCAAAAAAACCTGTGGCTCTTCAGAGGTGCTCTCTGGCATGAGATGTGAATGGTGTGGAATCCTGGTAGGTTGTGCTGTTGTATATATCTGTGGGAACTCTATATATGTACACACATGCTTATTTAAACACTTTATATAAGTATACCTTATTTGTACACTTTATATGCATTTTATTAATAAACTTCAGTTATACACTTATTTATATAAAAGTATGTATATTCATGAGTTAGATAGAAAATACGATTTTTTTAAATTCCCCCCTCATGAGTCATTAAAATGAGCAATTCTCAACATCACAGTAAACCTTTATGCAAATCCAAATTAAAATTTAACAGGGACTAATCTTTGTCAATTTCTGTTTAGAAGCCTGCAGTTACTTTTCCTGTGTGAAATTGTCCTGTCTTTCAAATCACACGAATTCTGCGAGGTCAAAGACTTAGAATTCTAATACGCTTATTCCTCTTTCAGTGCAGAACGGTTCTTAACCTGTGTGGTTGGCGTTTTTTTTAAGCTGTCAATATTAGTTTCTGTGTTCTGCCATTCCTGTGATGCATGTTTACTTCCTGTGCCACAGCTATTCACATACTGATACACAGCCTGCTGTGTAGGTAACGATTGGTCCATCCACTTAAAGCTACCTCATTGAAATATGATGAAATTGCAAAGTAGCACCAGGTGCAGTGGAAACTGAACAATATATGTAATAAATCATTAATTTGCCGTTTAACGCAAGATGAGGTGTTCTGTGTAGTAATAATTTGAAATGAGACTCTGAGGTTATTCAGTATTTCAGGTATGATTTTAATACATATAATTTTTTTATTATGGGGTTTGTTTTTTAATCTGACTTATAATTTGAGAGGTGGGAGGGACTGTCTTTGAGAAGAGTCTAATGAGTGTAGGATGCTGTATGGAGACACATACAAAGGTATGTGTGTTCAATAATGGCAGAGGGCCTCGTGCAAGGATAGAGGCAGAAACTAGTCAGTCATGTTTTGGAATAAAACTCTGTAAACAGTGTTACCTATGCATCTGAAAGTGAGTACAGATGTGTAAGAGGTTATTGCTGTTTTCAAGCTGTTCAGTATAACCTGCCTACCTTTCCCAGCTCCCCCTAAATATCTGTAAATATCTGTACAGAATGAAGATCCAAAGTTTGAGACCAAAACTTTGAACTTCTCTAAATAGCTATATAAAATCCTTTCATTTTTAGCAGGGCAGGCTTTGTAGTACTTGGAGACTTCCCATTAGTGGTTATATGAAAACTGAATGTAACAAATGAAAAATCTAGGGTGAAAAATGGGTCACTCATTTAATGAAAGTGATTTACAGAAGGTCTAGATATGTCCTAGCCTGAGTTTAGCAATTCCAGTGCATATTTTATAATAAACACATTAGCTTTCTTTGCATCTCACCAAGTTCTTAATTGATGATTCTATTTATAGGCTCATGCTGCTTGCTACATAATTGTCACACCAGAATGTACATTTGGAAGATTAAGGAATATGATTCTTCCTCCAAGCTGTGTGCAGTTATTTTCTCGCAACTTCAGCAAACTGCATTGTTTCCGAATATCTGAAAATTTGCAAACAGAAACAGGTAAAAAATTTCAAAGCTGAATGCAAGTAATTGATGAACATGTTCAACCTAGTGTTGTAATGCACTGAAGCAGAACTTCTTGCTATTTTTTGGGCAGGACAGAGGTTTTTAAATGCAGACTGTGTGCAAAATGCTGAAATGTCTGTTACTAGTGCAGGGCAATTTGAAACCTGTTCTTTAAATAGTAAGCATGCAGAAAGTGAAAACCTAAAATCAGAAATTTGCTTAGCAGATTAGTGTTATCATTGCTACAAACACTTGCTGATATACATGTTGGTTTTTATTTGGCATATCATGTATACAGATACTTTTATTTGCCTCTGATTAAGCATCTGCACTTTTAAGATTTCTGTGCTGAGAGGAAGCTGTGTGTTTAGCAGGGTAGTGTTCTGCTGCCATCTAGAGTGCGTGTTTGCTTAACAGCTCTTTAGGAACGATAATGTTTTTAAGCCGCTGAACTATTTTCTGCTTTATGTTCTCATTATTCTTGTAAAGCCTTTCTGATGGTGCTTAAATGCAGCAGGAAATCAAATAAAAGGTAGACAAATTATAGTTTGGGGAAATTAAATATTTGCAGCTGCACTTTTCTCAACTCAACATGTTGTTCTTGAACTTTCTGCTTGGAACAGGCAGGTCTGGTTTGGGCAAAGGCAGGTGGTCACGAGCAGGAGCTGTGCGTTGTCATGTGCAGAAGCTACAGCAGGAATCCTGCAGCTGCACAAACGGCACAGCCCTAAGTCTACATAACCTGGGTACACTGAAGTGACCTATAAAAGTGTGTAGGGAGAAAAGAGGCGTTCTGTTGCTTTTGTTGGTTGGCTTTGTTTTTTCAGTGAGTTATTTTTTTCCTCAATTAATTAGCTTGCTGGTGATGGAAAGCAAAGTACAGCACATACTTGAAAGTCATGGTGTTTTTAATGCTTCCAAGCATAAGAAATACCAGAAATAAACATCTGGATGAGCTTGGTTTTGTGGAAAAACTAATTATGAACCTTGATTCAGGTCTATTGTTAGGTATTCTAAAAGTGTCCCAAAGGCTTAAGTGAAGATCAAGTTGTATTAACAGCAGTTAATTTCAAACCATTCAAACAGCCTTTTCAGGTGTGACTTTTCTGATGGTTAAGTTTGTCTCTTCGAAAGTGTTGTGTTCTTTTAATATATTTTACATGATGGAAGAGGTAGTTTCCCATTTCAGGACTTAGGCTACATGCTAAGTGTACGAGTTTGTGTTGCACATACTCAAGTGTTTTAGAAGTAGTAATGTTTTTGCATTCCTTTAATTAAAATGTATGTCTTGTACTTTGAATTGAGAGAATGCAGTGCAGATCAGTCATTAGCTAGTGGTCAGGAACAGACATATGGGGAAGGGAAATAGTAACTTAATTTGAACTGTTTCCAGGGTTTAATATTATATGAAAAACAAGCAAACAAAAACGCGAACAAAACAAAAGACCAAAGAAAAATCACCACATTTGGAGAGCTGAAATGCATTTTTATAGTGCTCAGCCTGCATATACCCAAATAAAATATAGCAGCACCCTGAAAAATATCTTTGCTAACACCAGCTCTCTTCTCTTCTGATGTGTGAAAATCTCTGGTTCTTGGGCTCAAGAACCAGGCTGAGCCCTGGGAACATTCCCATTTCCTCCTGCTCCTGGTCCCAGCTGTGCCTCTGAACGTGATGGCTGTTCCCAGCACCTGGCATCTTCCCTTTTTCATGGTTAATGGGCCATGGCTGTTGTTCAGCACAAGGCACAGAGAATAGTATTTGCGGTGTGGTACCTGCCTTGCAGTCTGCTGTTCCTTAGCCAATGATGGTATGTGACACTTGTTTCAGCATCTGGGGCCCTGCTGTTCAGGTACAAGTCCAATGCCTTCCTGCGTGGCTCCTTGTTACACCGTTCACGTCCAACTGAGGCTTGCTTTAAGACATGTTGCTGGAGTCCTGCCACTCAGCTGTCTACTGGAGTTCAGCTGTCTGCAGGTTCCTGCCAGAGACAACAAATACCATTGCTACACAGGTCTTTCCCTCTGCCCAGATTCTTCCTTAAAGGCAGAGCTGGAAATTGCCTTAACTAAATCTCGTATCATTCTGCATTGAGGGAGCTCAGTTCTCACGCTGCAGCATGTGCAGGGGGTGCTCCTCTGTTGCCACAGCTGGTGGAGGGCATCACTCAGAAGATGGTGAAAAGACGGATCTGTGGCACCAGAGGCATGTTGACAGTTGCCTGGATGAGTGAACTGCTGCAGGCACAGTGCTTCCCAAGCTGATGGTTGGGACATGCCAGGTGGCTTATCTGAGACAGAGAATGGGCACATCATCATTGGCCTACTGGGGAGCATTTGTCCGCACCAGCTTTTTCCACTGACTATATGCAAAGTTCCATGGCCAACATTCAGTGAACATCTCTGTGCTGGAAGTGGCTTTTCAAAACTCTTGGCCTACCAGGGAAAGCAATGGTAGAGCAGTTACTTCCCCTTCTTCTGACTGACAGCTGTCCTAGCATATTTCAAAATAACTTCATTGAAATAATTTCAAGATGTGGTTCGTGTAGATTTCCCTACTGTCCAGACTGAAGGAGAAAGAGTAATAAAAGAAAGATAACAGCTTCTGCCTAGCTAAACTTAAAAAAGGGGATGGTTCAGAGCAGTTAGGAATTCTTTCACTTCTTATTGTTGTATTTGTTTATTATTTTCTTAATTTTACTTTATCTGGAGTGAAATTCGAGAAGGCATTCAGCTTCGATTTATATCAGGGTGTTTCAAGACCATAGTACCTGAATTTCTTTCCAATTTGAAACTTGCAGTGTTTGTCAGTGAGTCAACCCTTGCTTTACTTTTGAAATGCCCAACCCAACATTATTGTTCTTTCTTGTAGTCAGTTAAAGTGCTACCCAAATATTTAGGAAGTTACCTGATCTCCAGTTTTGGACTCCTGCTAAGAAAGAATACCCTTCTTGACACACTGATTCTGCTTCTTGGAAGGTTTTTCTTCATTAGGATCCTGACTTTCCTAGTACCTCTTTTGCTCTGAAGATCTGTCTTCACTGATTATTTTTTTCTCTTTTGTTTTGTGCTTTGTTTTCCTGCTTTCTCCCTCAACTGCAAGGCATAATTTTTATGAAAATGTTGCCTGACTTCTGTCTTTTGGGAGCTTTGTCTGCATCCCCGTGGAGGCTGACTGGGAGTTTCAATGGATGAGAGTATGAACACTGTTATATGATCAGCACAGTGAGTTGGCTTGTGCTACATACTCCAGCCACTCTAAGAGAAGAAAAATTTGTCATGTTCAGATTTGCATCAGTCTTCCTATGTGGACCTGAGTGTCAGGAATGAGAATGTAGTCAGCATGCTGTCTTCACAGAAGCAAATGTAATTGTTAGTAGCTTTTATTTTAATCTTTTCTAAGTCTTTTATGTGTGATTTTACAGGCTGTGTTATCTGACATATCTCCTAGCTTTTAGTGAAAGCAATGAGCTTCTTTTGAAGTCCTCTTCCAGAATGGAGTAATTTCTTTCTCTTTACATGTCAGCAAATCTATTTTTAAGTTACATAAATTATTTATATAATGCCCATGCTTCTGACTGTTACTGCAGTCCCTGGACTTATTTGATGATTAAAAACTTAATGGACACCATATATACTTCAGTCATAGGCAAACATAGCAGCTTGAGAAAGGGATGAAATGCAGTAGTTGCAATATTGAAGTTAATAATAATAGTATCATCATTATTCTGGTTGGAAAAGACCTTCAAGATCATCAAGTCCATCCACTACCCTAGTTTTGCCATGTCCACCACCAAACCCTGTCCCCTGGCACTACATCTGTCTTTTTAGATGTATCCAGAGATGGTGGCTCATCCACCTCCTCAGACAGTCTGGATCCCCAAGTCCAATTCCCACCCCAGAACAAGACAATCTCAAGGTTCACACCATGTCCCTGACGGCCTTGTCCAAATGCTTCTTGAATATTGTCAGGCTCGGTGCCATTCCTGCTTCCCTGGGGAGCCTATTGCAGAGCTCCACCACCCTCTGGGTGAAGAATCTCTTCATAATGTCCAACCCAAACCTCCCCCTGCACATCTTCCTACCATTCCCTTGAGTTCTATCGTTGGTCACCAGAGAGAAGAGGTCAGTGCCTGCTCCTCCTCCTTCCTTAATGAGGAAGCAGTAAGCTGCAATGAGGTCTCCCCTCACTCTCCTTTCTCCAGGATGAACAGACCAAGTGTCTTTAGCTGCTCCTCATATGGCATCTCCTCCAAACCCTTCACCAACCTTGTAGAAGGACTTAAGCTATGCCTTGGCTGTAGTTACATGACAATACATGTTTGGTTTTTTAATGCTGTTTTTATAGTATGGATTATTATTAAAATAGGCAGAAGAAGAAAGCGTGCTTTTCTGACTTTGTGTTAGCTTCTGTGGTGGAAATTATCCTTAAATGACAAACACTTCCCCCCCCGCCGCCGAGTTCAAATTAACAGTTGTCCTTTCTTAAAATGTTTCTGTTTTCACAGATGAAGATGATGATGTTGATGGGTCGACACAAGGATCAGCGAAAGATGTCCAAATTTCAACAGATTCAAGTAAGCAGAATTTTAGTCAGTGGTGATTAGTCACCCATTCTAGTGTTTATTCAAATAATCTTAACTTCCTTTGACTTAGGAAAAAATATTAAATGACTTTTTCTATGCTAGGTATCAATTTGAAGCCCAAAATTGTAGTTCAACACTTTTATCCAGGGTCTTACAAATGTCTCATCACCATTTTCCACTGATAAATTGGCGTAAGTGACAATCTGTTTATTACCCTGACAACTTTCTATCAACTTGGTAATTGAGGAGCGAATACATAGTTCTAACTGGGGCCTTACAATGGTGCGTGCACACATGGCTTCCAGTCATGCCATTGAATCCAGCCTGACCTTTGCTGGTGCTCTCACAACATCTGTGACTCCATGGACACATGGGTCACAGTGTCCTGTGGTTGTACTTCAGTTGCTGCACTCAGAAACCCATATACACACATACGTGCAGAAGAGTGGAAACCACACTCACCAACAGAGTTAGAAATAGCATTTGATGAGAAGACTCTGCTGATCAAGTGTGATCGTGGCCAGGCAGACACACCAACCAACAACCTCTTTAGGTTGTTGTCACCAGCTTCTTTTGTCTCCTTACCCCTCTATTTTCCCGTACTTGTTCTTCATAGAATCATAGAATGGTTTGGGTTGGAAGGGACCTAGAAATTAATCTAGTTCCAATCCCCCTGCAAGGGCAGGGACACCTTCCACTAGACCCGGTTGCACAAAGCCCTGTCCAACCTGCCCTTGAACACCTCCAGGGAGGGGGCATCCACAACCTCCCTTGGCAACCTGCTCCAATGCCTCACAACCCTAACAGTAATGAATTTCTTCCTAACATCTAACCAAAATCTCACCTCTTCCAGTTTAAAACCATTACCCCTTGTCCTCTCACTACACACCCTGGTAAAAAGTCCCTCCCTAGCTTTTCTGTAGGCCCCCTTTGGATACTTGAAGGCCACTATACGATCTCCCCAAAGCCTTCTTTTCTCCAGGCTGAACAGCCCCAGCTCTCTCAGCCTGTCTTCACAGGAGAGGTGCTCCACCCCTCTTGTCATCTTCGTGGCCCTCCTCTGGACTTGCTCCAAGAGCTATATGTCTTTCCTGTGTTGAGGGCTCCAGAATTGGACACAGTACTCTAGATGGGGTCTCACAAGTACAGAGTAGAGTGGCAGGATCACCTCCCTGACCTGCTGGCCATGCTTCTTTTGATGCAGCCCAGGATGCGTTTGGCTTTCTGGGCTGCAAGTGCACATTGCCGGCTCATGTTGAGCTTTTCATCTACCAACACCCACAGGTCCTTCTCCTCGAGGCTGTTCTCAATCCATTCTCTGCCCAACCTGTAGTTTTGCTTGGGGTTGCCCCAACCCATGTGCAGGGCCTTGCACTTGGCTTTCTTGAACTTCATGAGGTTGTCGTGGGCCCACCTCTCAAGCCTGTCGAGGTCCCTCTGAATGGCATCCCTTCCCTCCAGCGTTTCAACCACACCACACAGCTTGCTGTTGTCAGCAGACTTGCTGAGGGTGCCCTCGATCCCACTGTCCATGTCGCTGACAAAGATGTTAAATAGCACCGGTCCCAGTACTGACCCCTGAGGAACGCCACTCATCACTGGTGCCCATCTGGACATAGAGCCATTGATCACTACTCTTAGACTGCAACCATTCAGCCAATTCCTTATCCACTGAGTGGTCTATCCATCAAATCCATATCCTTCCAGTTTTGAGACCAGGATGTCATGTGGGACAGTGTCAAACGCTTTGCACAAGTCCAGGTAGATTATGTCAATGGCTGTCCCCTTATCCACTGATGCTGTGACCCCATCATAAAAGGCCACCAAACCTGTCAGGCATGATTTGCCCTTGGTGAAGCTGTGTTGGTTGCCTCCGACTACCTACCATGTTTTCCATGTGCCTTAGCAGAACCTTCAGGAGGATCTCTTCCATGATCTTGCCGGCCACAGAGGTGAGATTGACTGGCCTGTAGTTTCCTGGGTCTTGTTTCCTTCCCTTTTTGAAAATGGGGATTGTTTCCCCTTTTCTAGTCAGTGGGAACTTCACCAGACTGCCATGACTTTTCAAATACGATGGAAAGCAGCATTGCAGCTTCATCTGCCAGCTCCCTTAGGAGCCGTGGATGGATCTAGTCAGGTCCCATGGACTTGTGCACTGTCAGGTTCTTTAGGTGGTCTTGAACCTGCTCTTCTACGGGTGGCGGATCTTCCTTTTCCCAGTCTCTGCCTCTGTCTTCTGTGACCTGGACAGTGTGGTCAGAGCCCTTACCGGTGAATACTGAGGCAAAAAAGTAGTTCAGTACCTCAGCCTTCTCCATATCCTGTGTGACAAGGTCTCCTGTTTCCTTCTGCAGAGGGCCCACATTTTCCTTGTTCTGCCTCTTAACACTCATGTACCTGTAGAAACCCTTCTTATTACCCTTGATGTCCCTGGCCAGGTTTGACTCTATCTGGGCTTTAGCTTTCCTAATCTGATCCCTGGTTTTCTTTGTATTTCTCCCAGGCTACCTCTCCCTGCTTCCATCCTCTGAAGACTTTCTTTTTTTGTCTAAGAATGTCCAGGAGCATTTTGTTCATCCATGCGGGTCTCCTGTCACTCTTGCCTGCCTTCCTCTTTCTTGGGATGCATTGCTCCTGGGCTTAGAGGAGGTAATCTTTGAATATTGACCAGCTTTCTTGGGTTCCTCTCCCATCCAGGATTTTATGCCATGATATCCTACCAAGTAGATCCCTGAAGAAGTTGAAATCTGCTCTCCTGAAGTCCAGTATAGCAAGCTTGCTGTTGGACCCTCCCTTGTTGACCTATGGATCCTGAATTCCACCATTTCATGGTCACTGCAGCCAAGGCTGCCCTTAAGCTTCACGTTGTCCACCAGGCCATCCTTGTTGCTGAGAACCCGGTCCAGCATAACACCTTTTCTTGTTGGTTCCTCTACCATTTGGAGGAGGAAGTTGTCATCAATGCATTCCAGGGACTTCCCAGATTGCTGGTGCCTTGCTGTGTTGTCCCTCCAGCAGATGTCAGGGTGGTCCCCAAACCAGCTTGATCCCTCTCTTCCTCTGCTTTTGGTTCCTCCCCTAAACATCCCACAAGAACTCTTAAACAATTCCAGAATGCTCTTCCCATGCATCTCCCAAAGCACCTCCTTGGTTGATGAGGTGACCCACAGAGCTTCTCCTGTGGGCTCACCTGGTTGTGCAACCCCCAGCCCATGAGGCTGATACCCTTGTGTCAGGACATTACATGGCTTCTGTGATAACTTCTCTGACAAAGCCACCTGCCTCTCTGTGTGTGTGGAGTCATAACCTGTCAAACTAAACATGACAGAGGCACAGCTGTTGTGTGCTGGACCTCTTCCACTGTCTCTAGATAATATGAATTGTGTAACGTGTCAGGAATGAGCTGCTCATTAGCTTCTGTGTGTTGACTCAGTACATCTGCCACATCTTTTGGGATGTTACCATGCTGTCCCTCAGGAGTGTCTCGACTGAATTATATCCCAGAATATTGTAGGTTTTTCTTAATTCCAGTTCTCCACATTTTACAGATGCATATTTTTAAAGCCAGTGAAAACAAATCAGAGCAAATGGAACAATGTTGACTTGTAAATACATGCTTTTCTGTAGGAAAAAAGCCCATAGGAAGGTCTGTAGGTTAATACTGGAAGAAAATTTGAATTAGTGGTCTGCATTGGCTTTTGTTTCTTTGCTGTTGTAGCAGGCTTTTTGGGGGAAGTGTAAAGTTAGAAGATTTAAATCTTAATTTTGGGAGCTTAAATATGTAAAGTCAACCATGAAACTTAGCCTAAGCCTACCAAGACAATGAAGCCAAAAGCATTAAATGACCATAAAAACAGCCCTACACTTTCCGAGATGATAGATTTAACAGATTTACAGAGCAGGTTTGGAAAAGTACTATAAATCCTTGTGCCTGAGAACATAAGCCAGCTTCCAGGGACTAGTCTGCCCAGTGAACAATTAACTTGAAGAGAACTGAACGTTACAGGGATAGTAGGATAAACAATCATGTGGATGCTGTCATTAGCATAGTTAGTAGTATTGCCTGGGAAAAGAGTTGAGCCTTGAAGTACTTTTTCATACTAAAATAATGATTGGTCATTCTGGGATTATAGGACTGATAAAAATGCTCTGTACTGACAGACTTCAGATAGCTGGAGGTGAAGGTAGAGATTAAAACCCATCCTTAGGGGGACCTCTAAGGGGTGTATGTTGTCTGTCCTGAGATGCGATGTTGAACTAGGTTTCAATGAGCACAGGTTATTCTTGGTTTCCTAGAGACAGAATTCATTGCTCTCAGCTAAGGTGCAACCACAGATGTAATCTGTCAAGCTTGAAAAGTCAAAGGCAAACTTCTGAAAATTATTGCTATTATTTCATGGTACTATGAAGGCGTAGTGGGGGGAGGGGGAAGTTGGTTTGTTGTATATATGCAATAAATTAATCCCAGAGGAGCTATCTCAGTAATTCCTGAAATACATTTAAAAAAAAGAAAAAAGAAAAAAAAAAGTTATTAAGAGCTGTTACTTGAGTGTCAATCGGCAGGGATCTGGGAATATGAAAAGACAGTTTCTGCCCTGCTTGATTGCCAGATGTCCATAAAAGCTGAGGGTACTTGACTACTGTGTAATAAGGCCTAGGCAACTTTTTTGTTTAAAAGCTTATCCATCATAGATAGAGGTTGAGGGTTGTTGCTCCTCCTTGTCCTCAGCTTATTTCCTCACAAAAGCTTTTGTTCAGTGGTACTTCCAAGAGATACTTGTTTACAAGTCGAGTTGCTGTACCTGGTGTCATGCTGAAAATGTTTTTTTCCCCCCAAGACAGGATGCTTCACCTGCATTTGAAGCTATTTTGAAAAAGATTATGCTCACCTGTGTTGAATGAACTAGTGGCTTAAGTGCTGGAAGAGATTGTCTATTTCCTTTTCTTGGCTGAATTACCTGAAACCACTGAGAAAAGAAAAATTAGTGCTCTGAAGAATCACAGGATACTTTTCTTTTGCTTCACTTTCCCCATCGTGCATAGCTTCCTCTCCTCCTCTCAGCCCTCTTCATCTGTCTTTTCTGACACTTGATATTGCCCACTGTTCTCACTTCTCTCCAACCTGTGTTTTGTCCTCTGCCCCAGTTTCCCTCTCTATTTTCCCTCCTTCCCTATGTATGACATTCTCTCCCCAGTGTTGCTGCACCTTCAGCTTCATTCTCTTTCAGTCTGCCTGTCCCTCTTCTCTTCCCTGAATCCCTTCCCCTCTCATCCTTGATGGCTTAGGTTGCTAAAACAGCTTACAGACAAGTAGCCATGTCACATATTCCTCTGAAACATAGTTTAAATGGATTTGGAGCCCTAAAGCTAGAGGGAGAAACAGGTGAAATTGGATCAAATGGTGATACATGTGGCAGATGCTTGGAGAAGTTCTCAAAACCACCCTGGAGAAGGGGGGGTGAAGAGTTAGCTGGGAGGATGGATGTTAACACAGCTTTGCGTTTCAAAACTGCTTTGGAGCTAGGGAGATTTGAGCTGCTCTTGAAAACAAATTCAGAGCAGTGACACGCTCACACACGGCTCTCCTGTAAGAGGAACAGCAGAGAAAGGAGAAATCTAGGATTCTGAAAGACTCTCTTCAAGACCAATAAAAGAAAAAACCCCAATTCTTAGCTGCTTTAGTGCTGCCTTTGAGGTTATGAGTGGTAATACTGGAGTAAACCAAAATTTGCTAGTCCACACTGTTTTGTCACATTCTAGCAATGACTAGAGAAGTGTAGATAGCACAAGTTTTGTTGGGAAGAATGGTTCTTGGTAAGTGGTGTTGCTAGAATTTAGTCTATTAAGAGTAAGTTCCACCAATATGTTTCGTGTAGGCCTCAAGCTTTCTTCAGTGGCAAAAGCATTCTGGGCGACATAATTTTCCCGTCTCTGCCCCAGGCTGCACATAAATCTTTTCAGAAGTTATGTTCTGCCTCTGGGGATTTGGAAGTCAAAGGACATGAACTTTGGACTCATCAAATGCTCTTTATCCTTTTCCCAGGAAAACTTGGTATCTTAGCCTTGAAAATAAAATTCTGTAGTTTGGTGAATTATGCCTGGCATTGACCTTTCTTTAGTTGTTTTCTGATTGAAAAGCATAAGCATCTAGAACAGTTTTTTTTTCAACTCAGCATCCCATGGTAAGAAAAAAAGTAATGGGTTTTCCAGGAGAAAGCCCTGATACTGTGTTGACTGATTCAACAGAAAAACAGAAGGGTTTGGGCAGTGAAGTGTCAATGTTATAAAACAGGCAGTAACTCCTTTCAATGGCAAAATTCGTTGTGTGAATCTGCTGCATACTAGCAAGATGTTTTTTTATACTAAGTAGTGGTATGTAGAATTCACTTCTGTAATTAGATTATTTTCTAGTATTTAAAACTTGGGACAAGAGTGAGACAGAGCTTCAGCTTTAAAAGTGATTATAGTTGAACTTCTTTCCAAGGTTATTTAGACAAATCAGACTGGCATAAGACATGCTTTAACTGTCATGTGGATGGACACTTGAATTAGTTGGGAACTGTTTTTCTGGATGACTACTTGTGGTCAAACAAGTGGCTATTTTTTCTTTTGTTCATGTGTCCCCAGAAGTTCATGTGCAAGAAAGTAATCTTTTCTCAAGTTGCAGTAAAAGTGACCCATGTGAGGAGGACAGTGACAAAGTTGAACATTATTTTACACTGATAAATTGAGCTTGTTTTGTATGACAAATAGTGAGATAGTACCTTAAGGAAAGCAGGACTGAGCATACTGTGCATTTATCTGAGGAACATACTAGAGCTGAGGACATTACTACTGGTCTGTAGATCTAAACTTGTCCTTGTAAAGCAGTTTCTTTTAAGAACCAAGCCCACTCTTGGCAACATTTGGCTGGTCTTAACAATTGGAGTGCTTGTAAAAAAATCTCCAGTTAAAATTGCTAGGGATTCTCTCAGGCCGACTAGTTCTAACAAGAGCAGACTATAAAGGCAGTTTGAATGAAAACAAGAACTAAAACTTGGATGAATGTTTTTATTCTCAGATGGTTGTCTGCCCTCTGGATTGCTAGAGAAAACAGTAGAGATTTTGATAATGTTTTGAAGGTTCATACTCAGAACATTGGCTGTGCTGTCAGTATCCAGCGTTTGCTGTGTTTTATCAAGTTGTGTTAACCCTAAAGAAGGTCACCCAGGACACCTAGGCATGTCTTGTGATTCAAATTTGTCTATGCTAAAGTCACCATGGAGATCGCTCTAACAGAAATCTCTTTCTGAAATAATTTCACTTTTTCTGATAATCCAGCAGGGATTAAAGGAGTGGATCACTTTCTGACATGTGCTATAGTCTCAATACAATGGAAATAGCATTTCAAGGATACTTTAGAAGTGAGAGTTGATGGTATTTATATGTGAGTTATATTGTGATTAAAAAAAAAAAAATTACAAAGAACATAACCACAAAGTTGATAACTGGAAAATAGAAAAGCCAAATCCACCTGGCAGTACTACTTTCCCAGGCTCACTTCTCCAGTAGAATAATTCATTCCCCATTGCTGTAAAGAGTGTCCATTGCATGTGGAAACTCTCTCATTATTTTTCTTCAGCAGGTGTTGTAAAAAGTTTCAGCTAACTACTCTCAAATGATACTTGAGGAATAGTCATATAGGAAAGAAAAAAATTAGAGCTGTGCTTCCAAAGTTCATTCTTCTTGGGAGGAGCCTGAAGTAAACCTGCAAAACCAGAGGCCCAAAGATCTGTCATGTTGTAGATACCATTTAGAAAGGTAGTGATTTTTGATCCTTCAACTTTCATTTAGGATTTTTGTCCTTTTGCTGCCTGCTTAAACCCTTTGTGCTTTCACATCAATGTCCAAATGGAAACCAGTAAAAAGTGGTGTCCCTCAAGGGTCATTACTGGAAGCAGTGCTGTTTATTACCTTCATCAGTAAAGAAGCGTGGGATTAAATGGTGTTTTTTTTCTGTCTGTAATTTGATTCTGTCCATGAAGAATAGTCATGTGTGCTCTAAAGCTTGGGCTCTCTGGAGAGGACATGGAAGAACCTGCAAAACTAAACAGCTCATCAAGTCTTTTCATAACAATGTGGTCAGGAATCTCCTTTTTGGTCTGGGTTGATTAACGTGATTCCTTTCTGTAGGCCGTAATAACACAGGTATTGGACTGGCATAATTTGTTCTTCAAAACCTCTCAAAAACTGCCTGTCCTGTAAGAATTTGGTTATAATTTGCTATTGCTCTTAAATGAGTCACTGAAATAAGAGAGAAACTTTGTCATACAGTGGACAGTACCAGACTGAGTCTTAACTCATCTTTGTGAAATGTTAACCTGAAATCCCCCTTTCAGAGATGTCTGTACAACAACCTGTTCTCCACGGTTTGCACATAGATTTCATAAAGCTTTAGTGAAATGAAGCACAGCGAAGGTTTTGATGTACCTGCTTTCCTCTTAATTTTCCTGTTGTTCTTGTATTTTCTCCTATTGCCTGTACAGCTAACCGGGTACTGTAAGGACTTTATTTGCAAGGATGCTCTCAGAACTGACAGTGCTTTGGGAGTTGGTCTGAAGGTGCAGGCACTCTGTTTTGGTTTTCATGTTGTTGAACTGGTCAATAATAAATACATTCATGAACGTTGAGGATGGAGAAGCGATAACATAAGCAGTATACTTATATATTAACAGTTATATCATAAGCCAGGATAAAACTGAGATTGCGTGGAATACTCTTATAGCTTTCCTCCATGAATGTATCCCTGTTTTAAATGACCAGTAATGAAACAAAAATGAAAGGGTTCAGCCTCAAAGTTAATGATGAAGAAACTTCAGTGGGTTAAAAGCAGGTTTTTAATAGTTCCATTATACTCTTCCAACTCAGGTAGCTTTATGGTTTGAGGGGTGTGTTATTGAAATACAATAATTGTTTTCATTCAGGTAAACAAACATTAAAGATATTTGATGGGAATGATGCAGTGAAACGCAATCAATTTCGACTGATTTCAGTTCCAAGGATTGCAAAAAATGAAGAAGTTGTGGTAAGATACCCGGTGAAGGTCAATTCCAGTGTGATAAAGGGGCATATGATTGTATATTACAATAGTCAAAGGCTAACAGTTTCACAAATGTAACTCAAGAACAACAAAGTCTGTAAACAGGCTGTAATATTACAATGTAATTTGACTTCTGTATGTAGTGCACTTGCTTTAGAGCATCTGAAGAAGTGGTGGCCTATATATCTAGAGCATAATGGGGACCACAGCATAAACACATGTTAAGCAGTCTTTCTCCTTCCCTGTGTGACACTGAAGTCTGATTTTACTGATGTGAGCAATACTGGATAATCATCTCCTTTGATCCTGCTCCTCTTCTATAGTATATAGTGGTTTGACATTTATCCAGGACAGGCACCATGATTGCACTTCAGTTAATTAGCTTTGTAAACTGAAGCATGCCATGTTTACCTCCAGTCTTTGGCTGTGAATTACTGACCACATAGTGGCCACTCCCTGTCTTTTCCAGTGCTCCATGTGGACTGGAGATATGACTCAGTACTAAATCAAATGTTCTGTACAGATTAATTTACTGGGCTGGGCAGAGACCCCATGCTGTGCAGAAATGAAGCCCAGAGGGAGTATGGGGTGGTGTACAGTAGCAGCGAGCATGGTGAGGACTCAGAGTCCTAAAGAACTTGGCACTGGAATCTGGAGACTTTATTATATCAGAATTTTGATAGTGTAGACCTACAGTTTATTATTATTTTTATCTCGATGTTGTGCTCAAAATCAATAGGAGTTTTGAAAATGGTTTGTAGCATTCTGCATGCCAAAGATCTTCAAGCAAAATTGTGTACAGTGCTGAAAACACTTGCCTTGCAAGCACATTTTATCAGGATGCTGCTTCTAATACCACTGCAGATTGCATTAGCAGTTCATATGAGTGACTTACTAGGCTGTATTCAGTGCAGTGTCTATGTTAGCAGAGGTGCTGCAGGAATGGGCCAGTAATGGATGTAAAATTCCTGAGACTGTGTCTTCCAAGTACAGCCCTCACCTTTCCTCTTCACTGGTGTATGGGTTCAGGGCAGCTCAGGGCTGAGAAGCTCACTGATTGTCCGCGTGGCCTCAGTGCAAGAAGATTGAATATGCAAAGTTGGGCACAACCAACTGTAATTTACCATTTTCCTGGTGGAGTAAATTTTGCGCTCAGTGAGTGTAGCTTTATGGGCACTGATATTTTTTTTTTACAGTTCATCTGTGGAGTTAAATGACTATCACTTGACAAAAATACTGTGGGCTCTGTTCAAATCCATCGATACCTCAATTTTTCTTTTCGTATCTTCCACTTAAATTTGTTTTCAGAACTTTGCTCTTGTTTTTGTTTTTGCCATTGCTGTTTATCCACTGTTCTGCACTTAAAACATGTGTTAAGGGCTGGTTCCATAAGTGGGGTAATTATAAATGTCTGTGGCTATGCAGGTATTAACTGTGTCTTTTCCAGAAAATGGTAGTTTATCTTGCTGTGTTGTAGGAGGCTGCTTTGAGGGCATACTACATAAATGATGACCAGCAGGAATATGAGCTTCAGACCTTTACACAGCAGGCACTGCTGTCTGATGATGTTATCAACAGGAATGATGCTGCAGAGGACAGCAACTTGGGCTCGGTGTTCCGAGAGTCTGTCCCTGAGGCTTGGATCATCAGGGCCAAACCAAAGGATGAGGAGGTGATCAGAATTTATCCTGCCTGGCTGAAGTGAGTGTTTTCCTCTTTTATCACAGTAACATACTGCTTGGCTACGTTTGTCCTCTGTAGCCAGCCTGGTGTGTTTAAGAATCATGGAACTGTCAGAGTTGGAAGGGACCTCTAGAGATCATCTAGTCCAACTCCCCTGCTAAAGCAGGATCCCCTGGAACACATTACTCAGGGCTGCATCCAGGTGGGTTTTGAGTATCTCCAGAGAAGGAGACTTCACACCCTCCCCTGGGCAGCCTGTCCCAGTGCTCTGTCACCCTCACTGTAAAGAAGTTTTTCCTCATATTTAAATGGAACTTCCTGTGTTCCAGCTTGTGCCCATTGCCCCTTCTCCTGTCACTTGACAGGACTACTGAGAAGAGTCTGACTCCATCCTCCTTGCACCCACCCTGTAGATACTTACAGATATTAATAAGGTCTCCCCTCAGTCTTCTTGAGCATAAAGAGTTCCAGCTCTCTGAGCTGTTCCTCATAAGTTTGGAGTTAGACAAGTGTAACAGAGAGTGTAGTTTCTGCTGTATTTCAGGATTCTTCTATTTCTGAATGAGTAATATACATATCATTAACTTCTGTGCCTGGAAACGTGCTTGTGGGTTTCTATACATGCACAGAACACATTGTGCAACTTGTTCAGTTCTATTGTCATGTGTTTGGCCAAGAAGATGCAATTTTTCATTAACTGCCTCTGTAAGCAAATGATGACATGCACATGTCACTTGAAAGCTTGATTTTTTTGGAAGAAATATTAAGTAGGAATTGTTCAGTGTAGCTTCTGATATGAGAATAGGAGCAAAAAATAAAGGAAAGAAATGTGTTCCATTTACCACTGAATCAATATATATTTTAAGCATATTTAGCATTGGAAATGAGACTGGCCGGTGACTTACATATTTCTGTAGACCAGTGGGATAAAATTTAAACATTTGTTCATTTTACTAATGCAACTACATTGACAAATTTTATTAAAGACTTGCTGGTAATTCTGTATATAGGAAGAAACTCATCTGCAGTGCTACAATTGTAACGACCAGTTCCTTGACATTAAAGTCTTGCCTGTCTGTGGGGCTAATACTGCATCTGCCGTGAGCCTCAGTGAATGATGTTCTTCAACTAATACAAATTTCTGCCATAGAAAATATGTTACTTAGGTTAAAAAGGTACACACAGGGTAAGTCAAATTATTGTCCTAAAAATAAGTATTTCTTTTCTCTTTAGGGTGGGAATGGCCTATGTTTCTCTACGAGTAAATAAGGACAGCACTGCGCAGGCTGTGATCAAGGAAGTGCTTCCATTACTTGGAAGGCAGGTAAAGGAAAGATCAGAAGTATGTCTTTGTACCACCTGACTGACCCTGAAGTGGGCTGTGTATGTTTTTTCTCTTTAGAAAAATTATTATCAGTCAATTCGTGGTTAATGTGAATGTTGTTAATGTTTGGTAAATTATCTCTTGTGATTGTTGTGATGCTTAAAACTTTCTTTAGTCTTGATGGTAGACCTGGTTGCTCTGTACTGCAGGTTGCTATCAATACCTTTCTGGGTCAAGCAGATGTACTTGTATGGACACAATAATTCTTGGCAAGCAGTATCTTTTTTCTGGTTGTTTATGTCTTGAGATATTTAAAATACATTTGTATGTAACTACACTGCTAATCTTACCTTGTTGGGAAACTGACAGTCACTGTTAGAACAGTCATGTTTGTCTCCTTCTTTGCACTGCGCTGCAGAGAAAGTCATAGAGTCACAGAATATCTCAAGTTGGAAGGAACACGAAATGATCATCGAGTCCAACTCCCTGCTCTGCAGAGCACATAGTAGTCATATAGTCATAGACTATATGACTACAAGCATCATCCAGATGCTTCTTGAGCTCTGGACCTCTTCCCTGGGGAGTCTGTTCCAGTGATGGACCACCCTCCCAGTGAAGAACCTATTTGCCTGTGCTGAAGATCTTCTCCAAGCTGCTCTCATCAAATTTGAGACGAAGAAAATGTAAACAGTTGAGGCTTTTAACACCCCTGTTTGTGACATGTAGAGTGAGATCATTTGTCCTCGGAGTATCAAGGCCAAAAATCAAGAAGCTTCCTCAGTCCTGAGTGTCACATGTTTCCAGGGTTGCAATAATCCTAGTAAATAGTTCAATGCTTGGCTGTGCCAACTTTTCTCCTATAGCTGCGGTAGGCTTGGATGGTCCCTGGCAGTATAGTTTGGAGAAGGGACTGTGGCACGTGTGAAGGTGGTTTCATTCCATCAGTGCTGCTGGAGTGTCCCAGGCGATGGGGACTGGTCAGCCTGCTTGGCCACACCCGATTCCTAGGCCATTTTCTCAAAGAGCAGGTTCATTCCCAGCCCTGCAGTCTTTCTCTGGAAGGACTATGTCTGGAAATACTCTAGTTGAGCTGTTGGTCACCCAAGGGGGATAAAGTAGTGCTTTACAGGTGCCCCTTTGCCATGGGACTGCAAAGATGCCGATGTAGTGAAGGGCACAGGAGCCTGACACCATGTGTGGGAGGCTGAGTGTGTAAAATTATAATTTTTTCTGGCTCAGGAGGAGTGGATTAGGGGAAGAACATTGTGGTGGATTTTTAAATGTTTCATTTTCCACACTCTGTGTGTGCAGAGTGTAACATAACTGTAATGTAAACACCTGTCAAAATTGTATTTCATTCAGAGCCTACATTTAAATGTTGCATCTTTTGGCAGATGGAGTGCCTCCAGAATTTCAAATTGGTGGAAGTGCTTATGGGCAGTAAGCAAGGTAAGTGAAGGAGCATTGGCCAAAGGCACATCTGTAACTGGTCTTCTAGCTTTTTTTTTTTCCCCCTTTTAACACAGTTGCAGTTGGTTGGGTTTTGTTGTTTGTTTTTTTTCCAATAAAGTCCTTCACAAATTAAACTTCACCATCACGTTGAAACACTTAGAAGTGATGTTGGTTCATTTCAGTCTTGTGTGTCCTGTGGCAATATGGTTCTTTTATCTCTCTTCATCATCATGTAAAGGTTTATTAGTCTTTTCTGGTGGGTATTGAGACTTCAGTAAAGAGCCCTGTTTTGAGGAACTGCCTTGAAGTGATGTAATTTTCTTAACTGCCGTTATTTAGTAAAGATTAATTGTAAAGTTCAGTTGGCTCCCTCCATTCTCCCCTCTTTTGCCCCGACACTGCCCCCAAACGAGCAAATTTGAGTCCTGAGATAGTCCAAGGAGTATGTGTGTATGTATATTGTGCATGAAGTACAGAAATACGCAGTACTAGCGTTGCTCGAGTGGTTTGTGATGCTGCAGGAGCTGAGCTGGTGGTCTCTAAGTTCACATCCCTTAGTGCTCCGTTGCAAGGCTGCATGGGGAGATAAAGCCACTGAAGCAGTCTTGATGGTGCCCTGGCTGCACGCAAGGAAGTAACTTTGTAGTTCGAATACTGGCCTGATACTTTGCTTTCTTTGTGAGCATTACCAGTAAGTTGTTTCATGAGGTTATTGTAGCCTTGTGAATATCTTACCTTTGTTGGTTTCTGGTGCTCTGTTTTAAAGCATCATTTACAACTGCACTTTAGCTGGAAGTTACTACGATTGTTTCAATATTTTAATAAAATGCAGAAGTTGGTTATTGCTATGCTTGTCAGAGAATGTCGTTTATAAGTCTTCTGTCAAATGGTTAGCTTGTTACCAAAGTACTGCTTGCCTTTTGAGTGGCTTCAAGCTCTTTCTGCCTTTTCTAAAAGGATGGTGAGGTTTTAAGAACTGTGAACAGAATCAGACTGTTCAAAGAACCTCTCTTTTTTTTCTGCTGAATAATGAGTAGTTCAGGTCTGTGTGGTCCTTTATGTTAATGTTAGTTGTACACAGAGTTGTGAATTTTCCCTAATGTTTTTGTTTGCTTGTTTTTGTTTAATTGATCCTGATAATAACTTACAGTCCTTTCAAACATGATTACTGTTCTTGCTGTCTCTAGTTCAGCGCATGGTCTTGGACAATCAGGAACTGATTCTTAACAGACTCAAGGACATAAGAAAGGTAAATCTGAAAAAGAAACATGATCCTCTTTTAATAGCAAGTAGGGAGTCCCCGTCCTTACAGGAAAAGCAAGTAATCAGTTACATCCCCCCAAGCTGGTTCACCCATAGAGAAGCTGAGTGCTTGGACTGACATTTGTTTCTGTTCATGATGTTCTCTAGGCATAGAGGACTTGATTGTTAAGTTCAGAACTATCTGGGATTTTGTTTCACAATATCTGTTTGCCAAATGTCTCATCATTTATTTTCCTTTAATTTGGTAGACTTCAATACGTCAGATGAATCAAACAAGATTTTACATTGTGGAAAACAGTAAATCCGTTGTGCAAGTAAATTTATTTGTTGGTGGCCTTCCACCTCAGCTTTCCATTGAAGAATACACAAATATTCTCAAAGATGAATTAGCTATCAAAAGTAAGTAAACAGGTGTTTTTTGAGATATATTCACTTGTACAGAATAAAATGTAGTAGCACCTATTGCTCCTTTTTATTATTCTTTTTGTGAATGTTTTGTGACCTTAATTGAAAAATCAAGGCCATGGTTGCATGAGAGATGTGACAGATCGTTGTTCACATAATTATTATTACACTACTTGAGTTACATGTGACCAAGCCTTTTTTTTTATTTTCTGAAAAAGCATAACTTTATAGAAGTGTACCATACGTACCTCACACCGTTCCAATTCTAGCAGTGTAGTTTAATTCCCTGTGCATGAATGTTCCTCACCTTTATTAACCTCTGACATTTTTTGTGTGGGCCGTCCTTTGTGGCCTCTGTTCCTGGTCACAGACAAGTATGAGCAGCGTGAGCACACACATATAGACAAGCACTCTGTGAAAAGAATATATTTTTCTCCTGCAAAGAAGTGTAACTAATTTTTCATAACACTCTTTCAACCAACGTGTTCTGTAAACAGTATCAGGAATGCTTCATGCTTTTTGTTTCAGGAAATGAGGCATTTTACCCAATCTTTTTTGTAACTTCAAGAGGAATTAAACTTTAAATGCCAGAAAGAATTCATAGTCACCTTTTATGAAACTCAGTTTAGCTTTTTGAACTTGCAAAGTAAACTTAGGAGAGGGAAAATGTTAGCTGGAGATTCTCCCTATATTTGTATAACTTTTCGTATTTATTTATATTCTATTTATGTAACTTTAAAAAATATTTTAAATATTTACTCTAAATGTACCCGAGGTTTTATGTGTTTATATTTTTTACCCTTTGCAGCAAATGTAGTATCTGTGAGTCATGTTTATCAAGCACAAGGTAAGCATTAAAATTTTTAGTCTTGCAAACAATGTCTATTTTCAAAACTGCAGCCTAATGCTAGAGGCTTTCAGCTTGGAGGATATTAGCCCTACTGCATAAGCAAAAAGCCCTTCAGATGAAATGTGGCAACTTGTTTTTAGGAAGAGCAGTGAATTAGTGTCACCTAATTAGAAAAAGTAGAAAGGTTGGCTTCATGCCTCGTGCACCAGAAATTGGTAATACTTCATCATAAAAATGACTTTTGAAGTTGCACTTCAGCTGAAGAGTCCAGCACCACTGGACTGTTAAAAACCCTTCAAGCACTCTTTGTTTTGATATCCGAAGTAGGAGAATTTGATACTCCTTTTGAACTTGTTGGGATTGTTTCACAGTCACTGTTTCCTAGCACAGTGTGGAGTAGAGGTCCAGTGGCTGGAAGTCTGAAGAAAATCAGTGCACTCATCTCTGCCTGCATGCTTTGAGCTGTTGCTTTTGCTGTACAAATTCTGTTTCAGTGAGGTTGGAGAAGCTTGAGGCTTCTGTGAGCCAGAGCAGCAGTGGCTCCATGCAGCTTCAGTGCAGTGGTCAGGTGGAGATCTGTGTTTGGTATAACTTAAATTGTACATTTAGGTGTCCATATCTGAGATGTTTTATGTCCTTTGGCAGACTGAATTTTCACATGTCCTCTAAATGACTCTTTCTATCGGGTGGTTTTGAAGACTCATGTGTGCTTCCTTTACGTGTTTGCTGTCTCCACATGACTGGTTCATACTGACTTTTCCTAAGGAAAACCATAAGGTTTTCAGATGTGCCTTGTCCTTTTCGTATTTGTCTCTGGAGAATAGCTGCTTTTGTGATTGGTTGGATTTGATGATCTTAAAGGTCTTTTCCAACCAGAATGATTCTGTGATTCTGTCGTAGTGTTCTCATATGACAGCTTCATTTAACCAAGTTCTTACCTGCACATGTTTTTTAGATGTTTCTGTTTGTTTGTGGGGTTTATTTTTCCTCATTTTTTTTTTTCACTTTCTGGTTATTTTTGTTTCTGATTAACTTCCTGACTTGCACTTTTGATTGCAGCCAAATTGTGTTGCCAGCTTGCATCTTGTGTGCTGTCTGTTACATGCTTTGATCATGTCCTGCCCTGTTTTCCTCCTAAGTATCTTATTTTAAATTAATTTGTCAGTATTTTATTTTCCTTTATTTTTCCCTTTTGTATTCCCTTCTTCCCCTACTTCTCCATACAGGACCTGAGCCAACATAAAGTTCTTAAATTGATTCTCAAGCCAAACTTTTGCTTGTAAAAATTCTTCCTGATATTGTCAATGAATGGAACAACCGGATTGTTAATAATGAGATACAAAATGAAACCTGATACCTTTTTCACTTTTATATGATGAGAACAACTTGTTAGTTATGATAAAGAGGATGGAGATAGGCCATACTTCTGAAGCTCAAAACAAAGTCTTCAAAGTGTGCACCAGTTTTGTGCTGTTGTTCTTGTCCTCAGACTGCTTTAACAGCAATCTGTGGTGTGTTTGAGGGTTTGAAGGAAGGCTTAAAAGACAAACCAGTCTAATTCACTGATAACCAACAACCACAGGTGCCTCAGAGTAACTTTGTTGTGATATGATGATACTGATTTCCTAATAATAATAGAAAATATAAGAAGTAGTTCTGATGCCTCTTTACAGGTGCTGTTGTACTCGAAATTTCATGCTTTTCTGAAGCTGAAAGAATATATATGCTAGTTAAAGATACAACTGTCAATTACAAGCCTCTGAATGCTGTGGTGATTCCTGAAGTTATGGTAAGAGATGGGTTTAAATTTAAAATGTGTCTATAAAAGAAAACAACTAACTTTAGACTTTTTTTTCTTCTGAAAGTAACTGGAAGTGCATTATATTCAAAGGAGCCATACAGTGAGTTTCTCTAAGTAACGTAATGAAAAAAAGTATTTGAGAGCATGACTTGAAGTATATTATATATTTCTTTGAGTTAAGTCACTTCTCCTGTTACTGTTAAGTTGCCAGGAATAACTATACTACTATACAGCTGCAAAACTTTAGAACTATAAAGGAGAGAAAAACTTTTTTTTTTTTCCTCTCTATTTCTTCCAGTGAGCAAAAAGTTAGGTGGTGTTTTAGTTCTAGCTGGCGGGTCTTAAAATGCTTACAACAAATTTGTTATGGGAACTAAGCGTGTTTCCTTGCTAACCATGAGGTAAAGTACTACTGCTAATCTTCACATTGACTGTAGCTTCATTTCTGCATTCTGTGGCAGTGGGAGTTTGACCTTGTATAAATGCTGCACTGTGGATTTCAGAGGAAAATACTCTTTTGAAAGACTTGGTGCAAGGTTCCTTTCACAAATGCAGGCTTGATTCTGGTTTATTACTTTTTATGGTTACAAATCACTTTACTGTGAATCACTTGGTTTAATATTAGTTTTCATGTTAACAAAGCAGGTTCAGGGTGAAAGATGGAAATGGTTTCCTGAGCATAGTGATTTCTAACCAAGGTGATGTAGGTTCTTTCCAAAAGAGTGCAGCTGCAGTTACTCTCTGCTGTGCAGTTGTGTATCTTGCAGTTACTGCCTCTCTGGAGTGGCATTATGGCAAGTAAAGTGACGTTTTTGGTTTGCCTTCACAGAACTTCACAGAAGGCTGAAAACTTAAAAAGATGACATGATTAGGGGGAACTGTGAAACAGCTTTAGGTGGGAGGATCTCAAGTTCAATAGCCATAGCTGCATACCTACATACCTGCTTTTATAATTTGAAGAGTCCTATGCTTGTCAGGGTTTTCTCAAAGCAAAATATTTTTTTCTATTTGAGCAAATACTAGTGTCAGTGCTTACACGAAACTGGTGGGATTAAAAACTATTGCTCCTCCAAAAAAAGTGAGAGGTTTGTTCTTATGCAAACATAGACATTATGCTTTGTGAGATTCTTAGAAACCAAGGTGCCCCCTTGTCCAAACTAGGTTTCAGTGTTTCTGTTATCAGAAACAGAAGGCAGCATGAACATGGGACTGCTTTTGGATGCTTGTTTTCAGTGGTTTTCAAGCAAATGCATTACGGTGAACGATGTGTGAAGTTGAACATAGCCCATTTTGTTGATTATGTGTGTCTGGTTTTCTGACACTGGGTATGTTAGAAGTGAACTTCTTGATGCCAGGGAAATACAGATAATGCTATTATCTGATGCAAGGTATTCTTTAGGAACTCCGGTCCAGGTGACTGCTAGGGATGAATTTCTAATATGTAAGAAGGAGAGAGGGGCTGTACATGTGCACATACATTTTGTTTCAATTTCAGCATGTGTTGTTTATATTTGCTCATCTCACTTTAATAAGCCAAGAGTTAATCTAAATAATATTTCAAGTGTTGTGCATAGGTGCTTTGGCCACTCAGCTTATGCCGTTCCCTAATTATCCAGGGTAAAGTAGCGTGTGATTGTTGACCCTGCTTTGGATAGCAGTTAGACTAGATGACCTCCTGGTGTACTTTGCAGCCTAGATTATCCTTTTATCCTATGATACTGTTAGCCTTTGTTTATGCTTTATATATGTGACCATTTAAGTACAGCACCAGGAAATACTTGTATGGCAGCTGAGCACAGTATTAATTTCATGCTGTGTTTGTAATTTTTGGTTTGGGTGAAATAAAAAGAAATTGGGAATGAAGGGCTAATGTGTAGTTTCAGAAGAAGAACACATGATAAAACAAAGGCCACAGTGCTTAGGTTAATGTTTTTTCCAAATTGCAACTTAAAAACAAACAACAAACAAAGAAAACCAAGCAACCCTTCTTAACAGTCAGTAAAAACACAGAAGTGAATTGGTGGCTAGCAGATTGCTGGTTCTTTATTTTCCAAAGGTGAGATTCACTTCCTCTGGGTCTGAGAAAGGTGGAGGCCCAGTTCTAGTCTGGCATGGCCAGGTCTGCCAAAATAAATTAATCCTCTTATCATTACTGAAATTTTTTCCAGCAGAATCAGTTTTCACTAACTGCTTATTAGAAAGTCAAACAATTAGTGGGATCAGGTATGTTGATCTCTTCTGGTGGTTCCTTATCTTGGGCCTTTAAGAATTTAGCTGAACACTTTTCCGTTTCACAATATTCAAATAAATTGAAATATTCTCTTTCTTCCAATGTAAAAAAAAAATGCAGTCCCTTCCAAAGCTACTCTGCTGCTGTGTGTAGGGACTGCAGGGGCAGTTTGGTGCCACTCTTTGGTAACATGTCGAGGTGAACGACGTTGCAGGGTTGAAGCTTTGAACTGAAAGCTCATTTACCAGAACACCTTTTGCAGTCCTGTCAAAAAGGGAAAAAGTTGGAGAGTTGTATGAGGCCAGTATCAGTACGAAGTTGACAAGTTTTTGTGGCTTTATTGCTAATGCCACTTACCAGTGGAGTGCACTCTGATACACTGTGTTTGGGTTCCTTAAGAATAGCAGAAAAAGATGTGGGAGATTTGCAAATGGGTGAAATTTAGTATTTCCTTCATTCCAGTCGTTCCTCACACATATGTGTCCAACATGAGAGTTTAATGACCCTCTTAGTGAAAACACCATGCAAGGTTACTTTCCATCTTCTTCCACTGCCACTGTTCCCCAAAAAGTGAAGAAAAGACTCAAGCTCCTGCTGTGTTGACCCAGCTGCTGCTCTGCTTGCTTTGAGACACTTTGCACATCGTTCCTCATCAGATGCAGTGGCTCCTTTCTGGCCAGGGTGGAGGAAGTGTGCTTGGAAGGTGCTTGGGGCATTGCGAGTTCCTGCACATGGGAGATGCTGCAGGCAGCCTGCTTGCAAATTTTGAATTCTACTTGTCACTTGGAGATTCCTGCAGTTCTTGGAGACAGCCCACCGCTCTGGAGATGTGCTGTGGTTGTGCTGGCCCAGAAGGCCTTGTTCTGCTTCATCCTGAGCTGTGATTACATTGTAAACTAAACAGAAAGGGGATTAGCATGGATAGTAAGTATCTTGCCCCAGCCTGAAGCCAGATTGTGCTAATCCTGATAAATGAAGACATTCACAGTGACTGTCAGAGTGTCTAAATCACATGGCCCACTTCAGCTGTCTCTAAGAAACAAGCAAGCAATTCCTTCTGGAATGCTAGCCTACACAAAACCCCTCTGCAGCTTTCACTCCTCATGCAGACACTAAAGGGGGAAGGGAGTCCTCAGGCTGTGGGTCATACATCCCCTTCTGCCCTGTAACAAACTCAGTCATACGTCCCCACTGGGCCTTTATTAAGGGATTAAAAAAAAACTCTGCAGTGTAAGAATGCTGCCCTTATGTCGGTTTGTAATTGTAACAGGGCACGTGCTTTTCAGAAAGCAAAGCAGCAGCCCTGCTCTACTGCACAAACTGTCATAGGGTTTTTAATCCCTACTGAAAAAATAAGTGCTTTTCTTTGCTTTTCTCTAGGGATTTAGAGTTGTTTCTTACTGCTTTAAGTTAAAGGAAGAGAGATGACAGGAAGCAAGTTAACTGTAAGGCTAAGAACTTTCTAGAATGCTTCTGTTTATTCTGCACTGGTGCATTTACTGCTCAGTAGGTATAGTTAGGGCTTTACTTAGAAGATACTTGAACAAAGGTGGGTTTGAGTGGTAGGACTGCTTAGTTTACAATATGCACAGATATTTTTTTAGCTCCAGGCATGTTCCACAGCTGTTTGTGAGCTTCACTTTTCTTTTTTTTTTTTTTTTTTACAATATTGACATTTGACAATTAGAAAACTTAGATGGCAGTTTTGTAGAAACTGTAAATACATACTCACAACAGTATATATATATTTACTTGGGTAAGATCTGAGACAACTTTCCAAAACACAGCTGTGCTTTCGAATGCCTTGGAGCTTACCATGTCTCCAAAACCATAGTGATTCCCTGAAGTCCCTTATGAATTATTTTAGTTACTTGGTTTTAAACCCACTACATTTGAACTTGCCTGTAAAAGCAAAGTAATATGAAGCATGTGTTCAACATTTTTCTTCTAAATGTCTTAAACCAGTATTTTTAGATACTGATTTCCTGAAGAACAGAAGGTGATCAAAAGTTCTTGCCCACGTTCAATTGTTTGACTTGAATGTCGGGCTGGTTTATTTTCTCTCATTCTTTTTGAAAAAGCTTTGGTTACTTTGAGCTGCAGAACTGAACTTTTTTTCTCTTTTATCCCCTTACCCTCTTTTTTATTTAAATCCCACAAGTTTCCGGGTGTTGGACCAAGCCTGAGGTTTCAGATAGCCTGTATTGTTCAGAAAGTTGAAATAACTGGAGATGAGGTTTAGGTAGTAAAAAAGCTTTGAGGAAGGGAATGGGAGGTGGTCAGTTGGGAAGGTAGGGCAAGGTAGAAGCTGTAAAGAGGAGTGCAGGAAGGAAGCAGCTTGCCTTCTTACCCTGTGGGACATGGTATTTCCTTTCAGAGGTGCTCTGCCTGTCATTGCTTGTGGGATTTTCAAAGGATCATTCTTAATGGGATGTGGCAGGTGATGGTGCAGGAACTGATGGAATAACACGGCAGACTTTGCTTACTAGTTTTTATTAATGCCTTTGATGGCTTGAGGGGAGGAAATCCACTTCTCTCATTGGGATGTGTGGATCCTTGAGCTGTTGACCTTACAACTCAAGAAGTCCTTCCTTTCTGTGACAGTGGCATGCATTGTTTTCCTTAGAGTTCCTTTGCTGGCTACAAATACCTTTCTGTGTGCTTAACAGAAATAAATATATGACCTTTGTGTGTTGGCATGCTTTGAATAATTGCATCCCCTTTTCCATTCAAGTCTGATTAATATGGAGGTGAGAGATGTTTCAGCTTGGCAGTCATCACAGTACAGCGTGAAGGAGGCTCCAATGGAGAAGGCTGTGTGGACAGCTTTGCAGCCTTTGCCTCACCAGCCTATGTGTTTTTTCAGCAGTGAAACCTTCCCAGTAAAGCAAAATTGGGAGACCCTTCAGGCTCTTTGTCAGCCCAAACAGCCTTTGGCTAGTTATTTTGGAGAAAACATATATTTTCAAACTGAGTGTGTCTGGTAGGATCTGAAAGATGAGGAAGGAAGGGGCAAGAGAAAAAGTGTGTGGCTGCTCCACCAGCCTTGTTGCCTGCTTTTAGAGTTCCTGTTCCCTGGTGTGTTTTCTGTTTGTGCCTGCGAGTCATGTGGGATGGCAGGAGCATTTCTCATGCAGGCAGTGACACAGAGGAGAAGGATTTTTATTTGTTTGTGGGTATCATGACTTATCTGTCAGAGCATTAGCACCCAGTTCTTTTAGGAAAGCAAAATTAGAGGAAATCTCTCAAATACTGGGAAGCCCCAAACAATCGTTTGTTTTTTGGTGTCAGAATCAGCTCACAGGTGTCTACAGCTCTACAGGTGGTCTGGGATATCTCCACACCAGACTCCACTTTGCTTCCCCACAAAGTCACTCATGAATTTGTCCCAATTTCTCTGTTCTTTATTGCAGTCAGTGCCCTGTGGTGGTGGCTCATGGACAGCAGCCAGCAGGCTCTCTGGGTGCTCTCTCCTCCCCTCTTGCTGTTGGTGTCTCAGCATGTTTGCCTGCCTTGCCACCCCCTCAATCAGTCTTGTCTAAATTGACTTATGTTTAGCACCCTTGTTCCGTTCCCTGAATCCACCCTGTCAGCTGCTTGACAAATTGCTGTTCCCTGAATGCTGTCCAATTTGTAAATACAAACTACCACAACTTAGGGACTGTGGCAAACGTTTCTGTTCTGGAGTGTGCTTGTTGAAATGCCTGATGGACTTTCCTGGCACATACCTGCCCCACAGCCCTGCTCCAGGACCAGTGAGAGGTGTGCTAGTGTTTGCTGATCTTTCTAGAACCATTTACAAGTAGTTTTACAGAATGATTTATGGGCTGGTCAGCCGAAAATCAGCCCCAAGAGGGTGCTGCTGGTGGCCTCCAGTGAGGCTGAAGGCACCACTCCCATGCAATCTGTGGAGTACCCGGGGAATTCCCTCCTCTGCCATGTGCAGTGGCTTCATTTGGAGTGTTATTCTTTGAGAGCCCTTTCAGCAGCAGCTTCAGTAGAGTGATGAGGATCATAAGATACTGGCACCAAATCCTCCAGATAAAAGATTTTAAATATATATCTTTAAAATAAACTTTAAGCTTCTTACTATGTAGAGAGAGGCATGGCAGTGTCTGCCCTGAACACCCTCTTTTTGAAATGTTTTGTCCTTGTAAATTAACAGGTATTCTAAGATGACTACAAAACCCAAGAGAAATGTTTCATTTTTGGGGGAAGTTCTCTCTTTGTAAGGAAAATGTTTTAATTGTACATGACTCTGGAAGGTACCTTATCCATCACATTATTCTTTGGCATAAACGGTTTATGGAAAATGTGTAGGAAGGACTAATTACAGTGCCTTTTTTTTTTTTTATGTTAGGCTCAACTCTGTAGTTGGAGTTTGTTAAGGAAGTTTCACTTACCAGAAGAACAAGATCAGCAGCTAATCTATCCATTGTCTGGATATCAAATCTTTTATTTATTGAATCTGTATTTTTTTACTAAGTATCAAGGAAGCATCAGAAAATATTTCTGAGAGGCAGCAGTAATTTTCCTGCCCAGTCATGGTTTTGGCTAATCCTTTTTCTGGTCTTCTCTTAGGCCTCCAAGATACCACAGAACTGCTGCCCACTTCTTGTATTTGTGAATCCAAAAAGTGGTGGTCTAAAAGGTCGGGATCTGCTGTACAGTTTTAGAAAGCTGCTAAACCCACATCAGGTCTTCGAACTTACCAATGGTGGCCCAATGCCTGGGTAGGTCATCATATTTTTTAAATTTTTTATTCATGTTGTTTTGTTACTATTTGAAAGAATGGATCAGCTTCACTTGTTGTGTAGATCTAAATTGGTTCTGTTTTGTGCCTGAAGACCAAAGCAGTGGATCACTCCTTCTGACTGGCTCTCATTGTGAAAGCAGATTTAAACTTTTGAGGTTCTCTAAAGAAAAGAGACTAGGGTAGTTTCTGATGTATATGCTTGTTTCAAGTCTAATAGAGTCCAGTTCTGGGAAAGCCATATGCACTTTACAGTAAGACTGATTTAAGAAATACTGAAAATAAAAATATTGAATAATCTAATGGAGATGGAAAGAGAAACATAACACTGCCTGACGAGGGTTCATTTTTGCTTTTATTTCCTTGGATGTTTCATGAGAACTAACAGGAAAGTACAATAAAATTTTCTATCTTGACTTTTGAAACTTGGCCACAATTGCAGATTCAACAGGGCCTGCCTGGTCACAGCTGCAGCATTTCTAAATACAGGGAACAGAACATAATGTGCTTGTAGGGAGGCAGGAACCGATTGCTTGATTTAATCAACACCACTTTGTTACCAGCTTCATAATACAGCAAGTGATGGTTGTGGCCTGCTCCCAGTAGCACTGAGTAGCTTCCTTTAGCACTGCATTAACAAAGAACTGCCATGACATGCTCTTCAAAACAAAAGCTTTTGTGGGAGAAACACAAGAAAAACAAGCTGTACAAGCTTAAGTTTTTGTCAAAATTGTATCATTCTATTGTCTTTCCAATGCAGTTCAAGCTCCGGCTTCAGTAATTTGTTAATTTTGTTTTGCCCATGAAATCCTTCTGTAGCTTTATGGCAAAATGCTTCCACTTGTTCATTGCTCCTTGTGCAATGAAAAATAAAAATTCCTTTACAGGATATCTTGGTAAGTAGGATGAAAAGCCACAGAGGGTCAGAATGACTAGGGAAATAGTACTGCGGAGAAAAAAAAATGTACTATGAGCCCTATAAGTAAGTGAAAAAAGACTCCACCACTAATCAACATCTCCACTGGGATTTAGAGTTATAAAATATTCCTGTTGAGATTATGAATAGTTAGATCTCTGTGTCTTTGGTGAAAAAGAAAGTGATTAAGAATTTAACTCTAGCTGTAAAGAAGCTGAGAAGAATGTGGTTTTCACTCTTCTTAAACAGCTTTATCTAAAAGTTCCTGTTTTTCCATTCACATTGTTGAAGATGATCCCAAATCTGGTACAGGGGAGGGGAGGGAAATCCAATAACAATGTGTTGAGTAGCGTATGAAGAGGCTTTGCTTTTCCTGCACTGTGTTGTAACACTTCTTTTCCCCTTCACTTTGTTTCTCACCTGAGGTTTCACACGTTCTCTAAAGTCCCCTCTTTCCGGGTGCTGGTGTGCGGAGGGGACGGCACCGTCGGCTGGGTCCTTGGCGCGCTGGAGGAGATCAGGCACAAGCTGGTGTGCTCAGAGCCCTCGGTTGCCATCTTACCTTTAGGAACAGGTGGGAATCACAGTGAGCACCGTTCCTCCTCCAGAAGGTTTATCTTTAGTTGTCCGTCTGACAAGCAATTCAGTTTTGCAGTAGCAATGCAAATGCCATGGTTTGGCAGTAGAAATGCCATGACTCGGTTCTGGCCGGTGTTGGAGAGCAAATGCAGCATCAGCTTTTCAAGGAAATGTCAGTCGTGCTTTCTGAAGGAAAATCAACAGCTGGGGTGATGTTGTGGTGTGTCTTGGTTGGGTAGGAGTTGGAGAGGGCAAAATACTCTTCCCGTGAAAACCACGGGTGCATCAGGCCTTGCTGTAAACCGGGTAACTCAGCTGCTCCCCAATTTCTCAGCTCTGTAACAGGTTTTCCTATCCCTTTTTGTGAAAAAGTTTCAGTGCATCTATACCTGACACTAAGCGCACCTGCAACCACAACAAGGCTTAGATATTTTTTCTGCTTGTCAACTTTTCAACCCCATCTGCTTCCATGAGTTGTTTGAAGCACCTTAGTGTGATTTGATTTGTAAAACGGGGCTGATGCACTTTGTGATGCTTTTAGCCAACTTATGAAATGCAGTCATATTTTGTGGTTCTTCATTGTTGCCCAGGAAATGACTTAGGGAGGGTCTTGCGCTGGGGAGCTGGCTACAGTGGGGAGGACCCCTACTCGATTTTGGTTTCCGTGGATGAGGCGGATGACGTTCTCATGGATCGCTGGACTATCCTTTTGGATGCAGAAGAGCCAGCTGAAGGTGCAGAGAATGGAGTTGCAGAACCTGAGCCTCCAAAGGTGAGCTGAGCACTGTTTAGGTTTGATTTCTTAGGAACTGTTGTTCTAGCAAAAATCACAGAGATAGATGTTAATATAATTTACTGTTTTATTGCTCACCTGTCTTTGAGCTTGGGCCTTACTGAGCTATTCCTTAGAGAAAACAGCATACGTCTGCACCTAGTGCTTCAGGTTGTGTAGGGCTGACTGGCTGCAGAGCACAATTCATAGCTGCTTGGCAAAACAAATCAGGTCGAGGATTAGTGAAAGGATTCGAGTGGCAATGGCACACCTACTTGCTTCAGTTGGAAAGAAATTTGTCAAATAAGAAAAGCTTTACGAAGGAATACCCAACTTTTTCCAGAACACTAGTGAACTGGAGTGTTGACCAAAAAAACAAAGGCTCTCCCCCAGAAAAGTACTTCCATCTTTCCTTTAACAGTTTAAAAAATTACTGTGAGTTGCTAGCTGATGGAATTGAATCCTTCCATCATCTTACTGCCATTGCATGTCTGTATATGTGGCATCTGCTTTATTTTTTTGGGAGTGGAAGTCCCTGTCCCTTGATTCATAATACTTATTTCTGTGTAGGAAAATAAAAACGTTGGTTGTAGGTGTTGACTCTAGAGCTTTGTGTGAAACCTGGCTCTTTTTACCTTCAGACTGAACCAAGAAGTTGGACAAGGGGTGGCAAAAAGAAAGTATGAAATTGAAATAATGGTAGCGATTGTCTAAGATTTTAGTCCAGTGGCTAGAAAACCCCAGGCATTATGTGTCAGTTGGAGGATTTAAGTTGCTCAGGCTGCAGCTGTTTTTCAGTTGGTGGAGACAGGGGTTGATTTGTCCTGAGTGCCTAAGCTGCTTTTTAAAGGTGAAGGGTGGAAGAGTCAAGGACTAGGGTAGATAAGCTGTGAAACGAACTGGCATGCAAAGGAAGAACAAGTTGCAGAAGTGGTTTGATCTGTAGAAACCTGAGATTGGCATGTAGGGAGCAACTTAGAAGGCAGCTGAGTAGGTGCAGCCAAGTTCTTCACTCATCTGGCGTAAGCTGGTCACCTTCCAAAGAAAGGAAGAGCATATTCCCAATGGTGTCATGATAAATCTATGGCTCATGCCAAAAATAATAGTGGTGTAGTGTTCAGCAACTTGTGTAGTTACTGCATAGAATCATTCTAAGAAGTTGGTTTGGTTTTATTTCTGCATTTGTTTTTATTTCTGCCTAGTACTTGTTACTTGCAATTAAGATGACATTTTTAAGTTTCTGATTATTTGGAAATAATGACTACACATGTCAACATTTGTCTGTACAGTTTTATTTTTAGTGCAGTGTTTCTGGAAAGTGTTTTCCAGAATTTGTCAAGTTGCAAGTGACTTGGAAAGATCACCTGCAAAGCTTGCTTTTGTTGAAAAACTCTGGAACCTCTTGTTTTATAAACATAAGAGGGAAATAATACTTTTTTTTTTTTTTTTGTCAGATTGTACAGATGAACAATTACTGTGGTCTTGGCATTGACGCAGAGTTGAGCTTGGACTTTCATCATGCTAGAGAAGAAGAACCAGGGAAATTTAATAGCAGGTAATCCTGGGGAAACCAAGGGTGCAGGGCAAACTTAGTGGTATGGCATAACTTCTGACTTACACTATGATTGGAACGTCTTGAAATGATACAGGTCTCCACAAACAATATTGCTTGAGGCAGACAGAGCTGGCACAGGGAGGAATTAAGTTAGCCAGGGACACATAGACACAGAATTGAGCAGGTTTATTTCTTTGTTTTCTTTTTTTTTATTTTCTTTCCCCTTTTTACCAAGAGGGAGTACCAGAGCGGTTTTTGGAAGTCCTGTCATTATTATTCAGTATATTTAGTCACCAGTAACTGCAGTGTTGAGTTCAGTGAAATTTTGAGGTGGTGGAATTACCTCTTATTCAAAGCCTTTAACAGGAGGGAGGGCAGTGCTGCCACACGAGCAATAAACACACAGTTCAGAACTTCTTTGTGCCTTTCCCAGCCTTGCCTGCTGCTGTGGTAGCACCTGTGTGCTGGTAATGAGGATAAAATAAGATCTCTGTGTCTCAAGTGAGACTGTGTGATTAAAAAGGTGTGGAGATACCTCGGTGCTTTCTGGCATGCAGAAAAATCAATAATAGCACTTCCCGTAATCACTGAAATTTAAGAGAAAAAGAAATCACTTCCATGTAATTAATCAGTAATTCCTTGTACAAACTTATTTTGTCTGCTTTCCCATATGTTTGTGAGTAAATGTCCTCTAAATTGTCCCTCAGTTGCCAGAGGAAGTTACAGACAGTTACAACTATGCAGTAATAAAATCCGAACTATTTAAAGTATGCTGAGATGGGTTGGGAGTGTAATGATATGTCATCCCAACTATCTTGCTAGGTTCTGTTTCTCATTACAGGCATTGCTTATGTTTTGTTTGTTGTTTGTTTGTTTTTTTTCTTAAAAATGAAATAATACAGGATATTGTTTGTGGTACGTAAGTTGCTACCAGGCAGAGGTTTGCGTTTTCAATCCGCTGGCTTAAAAACATCATAGGTATTAAAATCAAACAATGATTTTCAAGCAATGATGCATTCAGCAGTATCTGTTATAGTGTATAAAACTGCTCTAGATTTACTTGTGCAATTGATATATGTAAGAGTTATGTTCATTCGTCCTTTAAAATATACTACTCTGACTTTGCAAAGCTGCAACACCGTAAAAGATGTGTCCTTTTCTTACCTGTACAGCACCTGAAGTGCAGTGGGCCATCACTTGGTACTGTTCTTGAAGAGCTACATGTGTGTTTGGGCACCATGCAGGTGGGGTGTCCTGGAGGACATGTGGGACAGAAGAGATTATTTTAAATTTTTCTAACTCTAAAGGGCTGTATATTTCTGTGCTTCAAAATCTGGAAACAAAACGAGAAATTATTAATTGATACTGAGGTACAGTGTGGCAGGAGACAAAACAGCTCGTGCAGGCTAACAGTGCAGGCACATGATTGTTGCCTTTCACTGCCTGTCACAACGGTTGTCAAAATGGCTGGCTTTACCTTTTCCACATTATGCAAGTGCACACTCTTGCCAGCAAGATTAGCTTTTTTAAAATTATTATTATTTCCAGTAAATTAACTAAGAAGGTTGGCTACTTAAAGCCAGATGCAGCAGCTGCTGACATGTGTACTCCTTTTGGGTGCAAAACAGGAAGTTTCAGGTTGTGGCAAGAGAAACTGCAGGTAGCCCTTGGATGGAAAATGGGCTTGAGTGCTGCCCTGAATCAAGACCTTGAGCTGGTAATGTCCTGAGAGCTGTGTGCTCCCTGGTCTCATGCTGCAGAGTCTCTGCTTGCTCCTTGCCTTTGCCTGGCAGCTCACAGTGTAGGAATTACTTCCCTGCAGGGAATTTTGTGCTGAGCGTGCATGGCAGGGCAGGTAGAAGTGATGTATGTTGTGGCAGCAGTGGTTTTTACGAGCGAGTTTTTTTCACAGTGTAAAACTTAAGGATCAAGCTATCTGCCTTTATTGCCCCATTCCCATGGGATTTTGGAGCAGTCTTTAGTGTTGCCTGCCACAGAGGAGACCACATCTCGCTTGTGCCATCCAAAACGGCCGGGACACTGCTGTGGCAGGCAGTCTCCTGGTTGTAAGGTTAAGCAGGGAGAACATTCTGCATTATTTAATGCAGGTTTAGAATTGTTTTACGAAGACGTAGAACTCTCTCTCGGTGGGGAGAACATTTGAAAGGATTGGTTGGTTGATTTCTCGGTTGTGGGTTTTAAAATGCTACAACAGCTACTGCCTGGCTTATTTCTTTCCATCTTCAGTCCTCTGTATGTGAACCTGGTGAAGTTCTTTCCCAGCCAGTATGTTCACCCTAATAAAAGCACCCAGGGGGACGCTAGTTCAGAGCTCTTAGCTTTTGCAGGCGTGGTTTCCCACCCACTGATGGGTTTTTTGAAGTGCAAGATTAGATGAAAGGCAATCCTTTTGTTTTGCTGAGTAGCTTTCTGTGCTGTGTGCTGTAGCCTGGGAGGTTTGCTTCTGAGAGATGTTGCATAGCTGTTTACTGGTGCTCGTGGGAAATGGCAGGTCATTTAAAAAGGCCTGGTACATAGATTTCTTGTCCATCACCTTGAAGAAAAGAGTTCCCCAAACCTACCCATTTGTGTGTGCAGCAGCTGGCAAGACCTCTGAAAAGTCAGGCTTTCTCTATGTGCTGACTTGGTTTCTTCATGACTCTTGGGGACTGGCCTCTTTATTTGGTTTCTATGAAAGCTTGGAAAACAGTTACTGATGGTCACTTTCCTCTGGCCTCTAGAGGTGCTTGGGCAACAACCAGAGGTGTAGACTAGCAGTGTACGTTGATGCCATGGTGTCTCCCTGAGTCTATGGAGACTCGTTCATGGAACTTCTTAAACGTAAAAGGTGTTTCTGAATTTGCTCTATCAAGGATAATTACAGGTTTGCAATACCTCAAGAAAACTTTACTTTCATAATCCATGAAACTGGTCCCATAAGCAATCACATTTTAACTTCATCTGTTCTTCAGAGATCTCCAGAGGTCCCTTCCAACCCCAACGATTCTATGGCAATTAGCTAAACTGAAGAGTCAGTCCAACCTTCCAAGTGCCCCTCAGGAAGGGTGTATGTAGCTTTATGGGTGTAGCCAGTGGGGTGTTAGGTAGTATGTGAATGTTTGCTATACTTCTAGTGCATCTTTTGTAGAAAAACCAAGGGGTGACTGTTGAGCTGAGTAGGTCAAATCCCCAAGCTCACAGAGTCATAGAATGGTTTGGGTTGGAAGGGGACTTAAAGATCATGTAGTTCCAACCCTCCTGCATAGGCAGGGACACCTCCTACTAGACCAGGTTGCTCGAAGCCCCATCCAACCTGGTCTTGAACCCTTCCAAGGATGAGGCATCCACAACTTCCCTGGACAACCTGTTCATTTGAGCAGTAGGATGTTGCTTCCTATCTGTACTCTGGTGAGCCTTCTACATAGTTCTGAGATGACATAACCATGCAAGTGTTGCAGCCAAGCTGATGTGAGGACTCCCTGGCTGCTTGGGGATGGATGACCTGCATGTAACACCCTGCCCTCCTCTCATTTACAGCAGTGACTGCATGTCAGTCTCTCCTAATGCAGACCTTTCCTTCAGGAAAAATAAGATGTTAGAGACTGCTCCAAGGACAGCTTGCTCCTTCCTGACTTGCTAGTTAACTGTGGTGGAACTACTGTTTGCAGAATGTAACAAGGGTTTGCTTTAGGAGATGCTTATTCTTTCTACCCAAGTGGGCAAGCTAGTAAGTTACTGGCTACTGCTAGCAGCAGAGTGACAGCTTCCACTGGCACATCCTGTGCCCCACGTACTGTGCAAAGCAGGGTGGTGATGCTCTCTAGCGGTGGATGTGCAAAGATCAGCCTGTTAAGCCTGGCTGGCCGTTTTAATAGGAAGATCTTCCAGTCGCCTTCAAAACCGTTGGGTAGGCTACTGTGGTAACACTATAGAAATGGGTTGTTCGTTCTTATTTGGTCTCAATGTCCTAATAAGATACATAAATGGAATATGTGTGCAAGAATGGAGTGATGGGATTTAATCTCTGACAATCTACTCTTTGTGCATCATGAGGTGCTGTATCCAACGCCTCTCGATCCCGTGAACGGATTTAATCTCTGACAGATCTACCCTTTGTGCATCAGGAGGTGCTGTATCCAACACCTCTGGATCCCATGAACCTCAGTGTTCCATAAGTGTTTCTTAAAAGTCCAATAATTCAGGACTGTGTCTGCAGCTTATGGCACCATGTTGTATTCTTTCAGTTTCTGCAGGCCTCCTTCATGCAATAAAAATAAATCCTTCTTGTGGATATTTAAAGTATTGTGTGTTCTACTGACATTGTGCTGTTTTCCAGTGATACCCAAGTTAGACAAAACCTATCTTAGCACAGACACATCTTATTCTCTTTTCTGGAGTGGAAGCACATGTTACATGGTGTTACATCTGGCACCTTTAATCCCATGCTGTTTTAAACTGATAGCATGTAGGGACTTATCATTCCTAATGTAATTATGTAAAGAGCTAAACAATCTCTCTGAAGAGTTACCTATATAACCCATGTGCTAAACAGCTGCCTTCCCCACTGGAATGTCTACAGCATTTAGACATAATGTTATAGAGATTTTATGGAGTTGGATTCTGGTGATACCCATGTGCTAGTAGAGTCAAATAATTGAAATGTGTGCCTTTTTATTTTAAGGTTACCTGAAGGCCATGTATCCAAGGCTTCCATTAGAGAAGAAAACACTGTGTGTGTTTAACATTTGTTTGTATTATTCTTAAATTTTTTTTACATTTCTAGGGATGGCATAAGATCTTCCTCATCTTTTTCACTCTAGAATTGGAGATGTTAGAGCTCGTCACAGGTTAATGTTATTCTTAAGTTTCTACAGCTGATTTTATTTCAAATGTATTATTGGCAAAACAAAGACTTGTGAAGACTCTTGTGCCCTGATTAGTCTAGCATTGCATGAGAAACATTTTTTAATGTTTCACAGAAACCTCTAGGTCTTAATTAAAAATACCATTTTCCAGCTCAGAAGTTTACATCTCAGAGGCACTGCATTCAGGCAACACTTTAAGAAGGGACGATTTTTCTGTAATAAAGTTTCACAGATCTCCGCATGCCTGGTCAGCACAAATCACCCCTTCAGTAAAAGGTATATAAAGTAGCAGTTTGTTATTTAGGCTTTCTTTTCCTGAAGTAAAGCTAGAAGAATTTGGAGTTGGTTTTAATTGAAAAACTCTTTAAACCTACGTGCTAGAGGACAGTACTGGTATAATATGAGGAAGAGTGCTGGGCCTTACCTTTTAGTTATAGGGTCCTTGTCTGCATCTAGGTTTCACAACAAAGGAGTTTATGTGAAAGTTGGGCTGCAGAAGATAAGTCATACCAGAAATCTTCACAAAGACATAAAGCTTCAAGTGGACCAGCAGGAGGTGGAGCTACCAAGTATAGAAGGACTCATTTTTATTAATATACCCAGGTAAAAAGGAGTGGAAGGATCCTGTGTGGATGTATGTCTGGCTGTACATGTGGAAATGCTGCTGGGTATTTCAGCATCACGTGTCAAATGCTTAGATAAAATGTTAAGTGGTCTAGATTAATAGGTGGTTGTTACTGGGCATTTTTTATTACTTCCTGACTTACTGGCTTTGCAACTGTGCCTAAGGAGCTAGCTCTTAATACCATTTTGACATCATTCTGGGCTGCATCAAAAGAAGTATGGCCAGCAGGGCAAGGGAGGTGATTCTACCCCTCTGCTTTGCACTGGTGAGACCTCACCTGGAGTATGGTGTACAGCTCTGGAGCCCTCAGCACAGGAAAGACATGGAGCTGTTGGAGAGGGTCCAGAGAAGGGCCACGGAGATGATCAAAGGGCTGGAGCACTTCCTCTCTGAAGACAGGCTGAGAGAGCTGGGGCTGTTCAGCCTGGAGGAGAGCTCCAGGGAGACCTTAGAGCACCTTTCAGTGTCTGAAAGGGCTACAGGAAAGCTGGGGAGGGGCTTTTTACCAGAGAGGGCAGTGATAGGACAAGGGGTAATGATTTTAAGCGGGAAGGGGGAGATTTAGGTTAGACATCAGGAGGAAATTCCTCACTATAAGGGTGGTGAGGTACTGGAATAGGTTGCCCAGGGAGGTTGTTGATGCCCCATCCCTGGAGGTTTTTTAAGGCCAGGTTGGATGAGGCTTTGTGCAACCTGGTCTAGTGGTAGGGGTCCTCGCTTATAGCAGGGGGATTGGAACTATTAACTATTCTATAATTCTATGATTCTATTATTTTTCCTCACAATCTCACTCCATATATAGGTGGTACTCTCTTGTACTTTGCTAGTTGGCTATTTCTTCTGTGTCCTAACAGTAATTTGGAATTACTTCCTCACCAAAGATCTTCAGACTTCTTTTGGAGCGGTTTTCTAGTAAAACATTACTGTTAAGGCATGGCTGTAGACCTGTGACACCTGTCCACTACTGTTTTCCCCCTCCCCCAAACTGTTTGAACAGATTTCACTGTGACTTGTAGAGGATCAAAGATGATCACCTTGCATACGCTTTCTGGCATGCTGGAGACCAGGTGTCTAAGCAGTTCCTGCAGTGAAGGCCAGCCAGCATTCAACTGGCAAACACTGTCCTGGTCCTACAGCCAACTTCTCCATATGTGTGGAGTCAGTAGAATGACCTGGGTACCTGTGGAAGACCCACAGTCCAC
>CM036616.1:53146694-53232042 GCA_020745705.1 Hemiprocne comata
CAGGTTGTAACTCAATGTTCCTGAAGTTCAGTCTTACAGATGACAACATGAGCTACCAAATGAAGTCAGACTCCATTTGATGGTCATCTTTCCTTGTTCCTGCTTCAGATACCCGTGCAACTCCTTGTGTGTTAAATCTTGCACTTCTCTGACCCCTTAGGAAGAACTTTTGACAAAGTGTCTGCTGATCCTCCATTCTGGCATAAGGATGTGAGGAATAAGGGCAATCCGCAACAGAGTGGAGTTGCTAGATTGGCTCAGCTGGTTTATTGCATCACGGAGTTTCACTTGTAACTGTGTTTTCAGAAGGCAGACTTTCAGGAGGAGCTGTGGAGAGTAATTGCCTTCACTGTGATGTGCAAGTTAGTGAACTGGGAGGACAAGGACGTTGGGCAGAAGGGGGCAACCTAAAGACACTCCTGAACTTTGAAGAGCATACCATCCTGGCGTGAGCACTAGCTGGACCTGAACAAGGGATATCTTGGCAATAAGGTTCCTTCAGCTTTATAACAAAAGAAAATATAAAAATATGTGCAGTATGACTTGTATTTTAATGTTTCAGCTAAGTACAGAATTAATAAATACCAGAAATAGAAAGGCTTTAGAGCAATTGTAGCATCTGAAAATCTTCACTTGACTTGAGGGGCTGAGAGTATCCTCTTGTATTTGCAATGAAGAGTCCACCAAAATTTATAGTTGTCATTGCCAGTCTGAATATCATAACTGATCTTTTCTGAGCCCTCCTAAGGAAACTGACATACCTGTCAGGCTGAAAAGGCTATTAAATAAAAAACTTCTCCAAATTATTTTGCGGTCCCTAGTATTTTAAGAGGCCTGTGATTTTTGAAGGTAGTTCTTACATTCTGATAACTGAAATTCAGTTGAAATTCAGAAAAACTGAGCCATTTCTTGTAAGACTGCTTAAACATTTCACAGAATCACTGGGGTTGGAAGGGATCTCTTGAGATCATCTAACGCAACCCCTCTGCTCAAGCAGGGTCACCATGAGTATGTTTGTCCAGGGCTGTGCCCGGTCATGTTTTAACAGCGGACACTCTACAACCTTTCTGGGCAACATATTCCAGTCCTGTTCATGTCCTGTTCCAGCTTCCCAGTTGATGTGAGATTCATCTGAAGACAATGTGCCTTTTAATGCGCCCTTTTGGCATTTATGGTATGAAGTTAGGTATTGTAGTTTCCCATGCAAAACAATTGAGTGTATATTGGACTAGAAGCTGTAAAAGCTGGAGTGGATCCCAAGGATAAACTATAACCCGATGACATAAAGGGCTTCCACAGCCTTGTAAAGAAAAGCTCTTTACTGTGTCTGATGCCACCCTGTGCAGTGGTTATCTTCAGCCTTTAAAGAATGTTGCACAAGTCTGGGGTTTTTTCACCAGATTTGGTTACTTTGCATGCATATTCAACAGCTTGGTAGCTTAAACTCTGTTGACTTCAGAGGCACCTACTTGAAAGAGCAGGGAGGAGTAAAGTGTTAGCGTTGAAGTAGCATCTCACCATTGTCTGGGGAGACTTGTAGTGTAGAACAACTGACAAAAACAGCGGGACCTGGAGTTGTGGTGGCCACCTCTGACAGAGAAAAGACACTGTCAGCCAAATGTGTGGATTCAAGGTACTGCTGATCAAGGCCAGCAATACCTCCCTTACTGCTTTGAGCTTCAGCTTCCTGGGAGTTAAACTTAATATACTGCTGAGGAAGGTCAGGTAGATGAGATCTGCCTTCACACTGAAATATTTGTCTAAGGTGCCTGTCAGGAAAATGTGTCTGTGGTACGTATGCCATTGCAACTAGCTTCTGTGTTGCATATTTAAATCAGATCTGAAAGAATCTATGCATCACATTCCTGATGAATCATTCCTACTGAATCAGAGTAATAGTTCTGACCAGTGTATTTTAAGAGCACCCTCTAAGGACGTGTTTGATGCCACGAATCATGGAGCCAGACTTTTCCTGTTTGCCGGATATGATGTGACTATTGTCACTGACATTAAATGCCAACTTCCACTGCACATTTCCTTTCTGTACCTTGTAGAAGGATGGCAGAAGATGGCTGTATATGCTAGTTGTGAATGTAACCTTGAAAGTGAAGGATGTTTTCTCTGGTTAGAAACTCTCATTTCAAGGAGGTGTTTTCCCTGCTTCCTTCCTGGAATGTATTGATGCTCTAGGAGGTTGCTCATTGATCATCACTGTGCACACAACTAAGCAAGACTCAGTGTTGTCTTGGTCATTCTGGGGTTCCTTTCTTTAGATTATATATATTAGTTTACTGGTTTACTCACACATTGTCAAGCACACTTTATACAAAGCTTTTGCTCTAGCAACGCATGCAGGAGTATGTCTGTCTTCATCCCTTGTATATGTGTATGTCAAGAGAAGTGGACTTCCTCTTCTTTTGAATTCCCCTTGACTTACTCAGTTGAAGTGTCAGTATTTATCTTGGGAGTATTTTTTATTTGAAGCTTTATTATGTTGGGCTCCAGATTTTAATTTTTAAGAGCTCCCACTATTACTCGGGCCCAGGACAAACATGTTTTTCTTCTGTATAGAATGACTTAAGTCTCTGTTGCCCTGATAATGCATTCTGACAGCTGTTGACTCTGCTTTGTACTCTCTAGTGGAGAGGTGACAGCAGGCATTGTTGTGCTTGCAAAGCAGGCCTGTCAGCCATACTAATGCAAAGTACCTTGTAGGCAAATCTATAAACTCAACTGGAAACCCAAGTTGAGATATTTGTGCTAAAGAAAGGGTGGCTGTTTTGAGGTGCTGTTTAATGAAGCTGTTTAATTATAATTAAATTTTCTGGAGTGTTGTGTGTCCTTGTGTCTCAGCTAAAACACTGTCTGGAGGAGTCTAGCACATCTTGATCAACTTCGGTGCAAGAAATAGTTGCCTAATGAAGCCTGCTTGAGCTTCTTTGTACTGAAGCTGAAACAACTTACTGAAATAGCATTTTTCTGTCTCTAAATGGTTCACTCAGTCAGCATCTACGGTCTCTTCAAAACAAAGCTTCAATGCCTTGAAAACCTTAGAGTTATTATTGGATTTAAGAGGCTTAAAGTTCTCTAAGTCTCTTTAGTTTGCTGCCAGCCTTTAGTATGTAAGGTTTAATAGTCCTGTCAGCTAAAATTCATTAATCTCTGTTGCGACACTAGTTAAAAAGAGCTAGCTAAAAGACAGGGTGCATAAAGGTAGAATTCTGCATCCAGCTTCTTTCAAGATGACCTGCAATACATTCCAACACAGCATCTCAAGATTTTTGTCCTTGTAATGCCAAGTATTTTCTGGAGTTGACGGTTTGTTTGGCTGATCATTTACACAAATTCCTCAATCTTGATAAATTCCTCTGTATCTAGGATGTCATTAAATGCCAAGGTGGTGTGTGCTGAGTACTACCTTGTGGGGTTTTATGGAAAATTAGCATGGGATTTGTGGAAAATTAATATGGGATTTATGGAAAATTAATATGCCTGAATTAAAACAGCAGTGTTGCAGATGCTGCTGACCAAATTGTCAGGCACCCTGAAGCAAACCGTGGGATCAATAAACAAGCTGGTGTCTCACAGGCTGCTGCCCCACAGGACCATTAAACAGCAGGTGTCCTACAAGTAGGTATCCCACGTTGTTATCTCATGAAGCAGTGAGAAAAGAATGTTGTAGCAAGAACTGAGAGGCACTGGCTGGGAAGTGAAAAGCCCTGGGTCATCATGACACGGACAGCAAGTGACAAGACACGTAGCCAATCATATATGAACTGTGTATGTATGTAACCAACGGGGTTTGTACTGGGGTGGAACATCTGGAATCAGAAGGGTATAAATTGCCACCATTTTTAATAATAAAGGTCTTCAGTTATAACTCTTACAGAGTTGTGTGAAGTCCATACGCCGCCTCAACACTACCTTGCAAGGCTTAGAAAAGTTTGCTTGTTGTTTTTTTAACCAAGCTCCTTTCTTTGCCTGCAGTTCAAGATAAGATTCCTGATACCAGAAGGTACAAATGTAGGTTCTTCCTGTCATTAATCATTGAAGACATCTTTGGTCCTTCTAGTTTGTATGTCCACACATGTTTTGTCGTCTCTTCTGTCAAGCTTAAGAACTTGGCAAACATATCAATGGTACATTGAAGTCCTTTATATGACTTGGTTATATTTTATCCTACAGTAGATATGTATTCTTTAGTAAATTAGTGTTTGTGGGATGCTACCTCTCCCCTTCCCCCAATTAACAGGGAATGTTTCCTTGGTTTAGTGAGTCTACTTGGGAAGACTCAAGACTTAAAGCTTGTGACGGATTAGCATTAATTTGGAGAGCTGAGAGTTGTTAGATAGTTTTGTCTGCCTTCTCATCTCTTATTCTTGTACAAAATATTACTACTTTGGTTTTCACTGATAAAGAAGGATTCAGACATGCCATCATGACTGCATAAGAATTCTATACTGTGGTTAATATTTTTTATATCTATGAAAACTATTTTCTTTGTGTCAGTTTTAGATGGCATACATGTTAATGATCATAGAATTCGACCCAGACCTGTTTCAAAGAACCATTTGATAACTTGCTTTTGCACCGGTCTATACAATATAATGCACAGCAAGTGTGTGGAAGTCTGTGTGTGTAGTAATGCTTGGGTGGTTTCGCTGACTTTTTGAACTCAGATCATCATGTGGCAATTTGGGCTGTGTGTGAAGAGGTGCACATAGGAGAAAATATATGATTCTTGACATGGTAGTGGCCATCCATTTTTTTAATGTATTGTAACTAAACATTTTTGTATTATTAATGTTATCATCATAATGAGTGATATGTATTATTCTCATTATCATAGAATCATAGAGTCATTGAATGGTTTGGGTTGGAAGGGACCTTAAAGATGAGCAGCAAAGTCTTCTTCATTATGCTTATATTGTATGTTACTAAGAATAGCAAAGAGTGACCTTAGGAAGGTTTCTAAAGTTCTGGTGGGTGTAGACATCAACCTCATTAAAGTAAATGCTACCCCTGAGTAGCAGCAAGTATTTGAACTCCATGTTGTGTTCACTGATCTGCCTCTGAAAAGAGCTTTGGTGTATTGTTGACCCAGGAAACTGAAGAGAGTTGTTTCCTCTGAGGAAGGAACATCAAGGTGGAGCTGCATAAACCTTAGTAACTTTCTTTATATCAGGGGTTGTTCTTGCTTTGGAACCAACATGAAAACTCCAAGATCTTCTGTTAGGTCAATTCTACAAAGATATTCCTGCTAACCTATGGTTAGGTTGATTTAGGTTCAAACTACACAGCTTTAGGAAGTGCAGTTTTATTGAAAGTTTGTTTCTACAGTTCTCAAATGGTGCTTTCAAGGTTGTGACTTCAGACCATGTGAGGTGTTCAGAATGGCAAAACTTCTGGGTATGGAGGGAGGCTGTGGGCATGGTTTAAAATGGCCTATTCACATTTATTAGGAATTTTATTATGATACAGAAACCTAATCCTTAATTTCAGAACTTACTTAAAGAAAAAATAATTCCCTGAGTGTGACAGCAAATAGCTTTTACAACACTGCCTGACTGGTGTCCTCTTCTTTCTCGAGTATACAGTCAAATCCCCTTTCTCTCAGTAAACTTGAGACAGAAACTTTTGTTTATGATATGCTTACCTGTGGGGAAGATCAAGGGGGTTAATGTGCAAAAGACTTAAGTTTGTGGAGTGTGTCCCCATCTTCTGGTCCTTCTAGGAGAAAAGAGAGACTATACTTCTTTGGAAGCAAGTCAGAGTTGTAGTGTGTAGATTCATTATTTCCACTGTCCTGATGTAGTTGTATGTTTTTGCTATCCTTCAAAATGGAGGAGGAAGCATTGCAAGAAATACTACCCTGTGCTAACTGCCTCAAGCTTAGTCCCCTGTGAATGTCCACTTCAAAGTCTGTATAAAATGCATATTATAGAAATGTAATGGCAAAATTATTTAGACTTTAGGATGCAACTGATTATTGACTCTACTTTTTGTTTTCCGAGGTGGAGAAAGTACACAGAGGTGATCAGATTGATGGCCTTCTTTATCCTGCTAAGAAAACAGCACCGACAGCAAAAAGTGATACAGAGCAAGAAAAGGCATATCAGAATGTTACTTCTTCAAAAGGTGACCCCTTATTAAAACAAAATACGGAGACCACACCTGCGTGTCTTAGTAGTGACTTCAAGCAGAAAGTTGTTAACATCTTGCTGAAGTATTCCAGTGGTCTTTGGGCTAATGCACTTCCCAAACTGTACGAAGACACTTACCAAGTAAAATTTCCAGAAGACATTCTAAATAATCTAGAATTGCTCTCAGATGTATGTGTAGTGGACTATGTATCTGATGTTCCCAGGAAGGCCATCCTGTATGCTAAGCCCCAGAGACGCATTGATGAAAATCTGAATGTCACTGGGAAAGCCCAAAGGCACGATGGTGTGAAGGCCACAGCTGAACAACAGTATGAAGGATCCAAGGACCAATATCCAGAGAACATAACTGTTCCGCCTCTCATCATTCCATCAGAAGGATCTGTGTCTGTCCTCGTGATAGAACTGAAGAACACTAATGAGGTCCTAATTAGGCAAGTTTGTCCTTCAGAATCTATCTTTTTGCTTTATTTACAAATCCACATATTCATGTTGTGCAGGTCTACCATAAAAGAAGAGTTGAACAGGAGGCTGCAGGACTTTGCTATTTACTTATTTGGTTAAGGAAACTTTAGAATCCTTTTGTTTGTTTGCTAAATGGAAATTCTCTGAAATTTTTTCTGTACTGAGCTGATGAGTACTATTATTAGCTTGTCTGAGAATCAAAGCAGATTTTACTTGGCATTGGGAAGACTTTTTAAAATAACCCTGCTATAACACATAGTAGTATTCAGATATTGCTGCAATACTTCCTAAAATATTGTTTACTTCTATAATTTATTTACTAGGTATGACTTTTGGGGCAGATGAGCTTCTGTCCAACAGTAAAGTACTAGTTCTTCCTGGTTTGGTTGCTAATCAGCCCAGCCATAGAGAGGACAGTGTCGTGGCTATCTTACGTATATGTTACCGTACTGTTTCAGGAAATACCATTATAAGCTTTCTGTACTTCATTACTGGCATAAAACACACAAGTCCTTTAAATAAGTTCTTTAAAACTTAAAAAACCAATAAAACAAACAGAAAATCCAAGCACTTTTTGTAGAGGATATTTAATTCTTAAAATTATGTCACATTGAGTGTAATCTTAAGAAGTTTTATATGTCACTCCAAAGGATTAATTGTTTGGCAATATTTCACACACTAGCTTTAGGACTGAAGTTTAGATATCCTTTCTCTCTCTAGCTATCAGTAATGTATCAGAATACTCAACCTTGAACCTCCTTTATATGTCAGTTAAATGTTTTAGTTCCCTGAAGTAATGGAATAAATGCCTGATCATCTGTTGTGAAAATCCCCATACTTGGGGGTTATGAGAGAAGTTCTCATTTGAGAATGTTGCCATCTTTGTTCTAGCTGCTAGCACAATTCCTGTGTTGTGCTTTCTCTGTGCATTGCTTATACATTTATTTTGTATACTGGTCTTAGCACAGAGCATAATTTTAAGGGAAGATTCTTAATCATCATTAATATTTGTACTAGCTCTGACTGGACAAGTCGATCATGTTAGTGAAGACAAGCAGGAATTTGTGAATGACCCTGACCTTAAAAAAAAAAAACTCAACAGGATGAATTACATCAATGAAAAAGAGGCTTTATGTTTTACGTTGTTCCTGTGAGAGCTCTGTTTTAATTTAGTCTAAGACATAAAAGATTATAAAAATGAACAGTGCCAGGAAAGACGGCCAATTTAAGACGCATAATCATATGTATGTAGTGAAGCCTGAAACGTTAGACATGATACATACTGCATGTTTTGTACTGGGAAGAGCAGGAACAAATTATCTGTCTCTTTCTCCCAGCTTGCTATGCAGGTGGCACTGAACTCTGCAAAAGTTTTTCCTTCTCACTGGACACCTTTTAATTCTGGCACACTGATAACTTGCTGTGAATCTGGAGTAACAAATCTTAGCTTTCTAATCTGTTATTTTAAGGATGTTTCCACTAATTCTCTGGGGCAATGCTTAAAGTCCCATGGATTAAACTACCATATGATACTGATGAGCTGAGGGTAGTTATGTTGAAGTTTCTTTAAAGCAGCAGTTCCCAAATTTTGGGCCATGGTTCTCGGACAATGTTGAAGTTTCTGAATTTGTCGGTTCTGTGTAGGTATGTGGTGTTGTTTGATGGTTTCTTTGCCCTACATACAGAAATGATGACATAGGAGTATCTGTTCATGTAGACATATAGGAGGGAAACAATGCATGGACTCACCTTTCCCATGCATCTAGTAGCAGTCACTTTCTTCTGATCTACACAAGAACTGTGTAGTTGAAAACTTTCAACTGCAGTGATAATTAATACAAAACTGGAAGGTTTGGTGCTATTTCAATTTTGAGATGTGGTACAATCCCATAAGAATTCTGATGTAGTCAGAATCAAAGTGAGGTGATTGAAACACTCCTAGATATTTGCTATACAATAGTGTGATTGAAGGCAGAGATGATATGCTATGCGCTACATTTGAATTCTCACAAGAAATAATTAACTATCACCTTTTATTCTCAACTAGCTTGAGTTTCTGTGCTACAGCTTGGATACTTTTTTCCCCTCTTATTTTATCTTTTTGAATACACAAAATTTTATGGCTTGTTTCACTATTTCACAGATCTCTCTCTTCCTTTCACAATGAAGCAGCCAGCTTTACTTAATATGGGAAATGGTTCCAGTTGAGACTAAGAATGGTGCTGAACAGCTACGTGCAGTGTCTGGCCACCTGCACATAGATTAGTCTCTAACAGAGTTTTTTGAGGTTGTTTTCCAAGATTGTTTTCTAAAGAATCTGAAAAATAATTTTTCAATTGGCTTTGAGCATCCAAAAACTTCTTCAGTGTGATGCTCATCTATTACTGGAAAATAGTAAGTGAGGAGGGAAGTTCTGAAAGATTCCTCTACTTTCTGTTAAGATACTCCTACTGTCTGTTAAGTATGTTTATTAAAGAAATGTTAAGAAAGAAACTTTTAAGTAGCATATACTTGACTGTCACCTCATCCCATGTCTATTATGAAGCAAGTGGGTGCTTAAGTAGAAGGAAAAGGACTGTCATTCTGAAAAGCAATATATAATTGGATGGTGAGGTATCAGGCTGTCTTTAGGAAAATGAGTGTTCCCTGGAATGTGATCAGATTTAACTTAATCTTTATAATAAAGTTAGAATAGTATGTCACAGTACAGGATCTGCACTAATCGTGAACATGTAGCAGACCTTCAGAATAAGTCTAGATTTTTACAGGATGATAATCTAAACTCTGTGGTTGAAATCAGCAGTGTTGATCACTCTACGAACAAATTGGAGCAGTAGCTAGTAATACAAATTTGGGAATAAGTTGTCTACTTTCGCCTGCTCTAATCTGACTTGTTTTGGAAGCATTCAGAACTTCTGATTTGGAGTTTTTCAGAAAGTTTATGTACTTTATTAGACATTCTATAAAACACAAACTGCTTCAGTATGAACCATTAGGTCAGCAGCCCAGTATCAGAATTTTTCTGAAGGCAAGGAGCAAACAGCATGTGGTTTGACAGCTAATTTATAAAGTTATTTTTAGATGCCTTGTTTTTAACCAACCTTAGTGAAAACCTGATTAAGCTGGTGTTTGTTAATGACAGAATAACTTCAGAGTTGACATATTAGTTGTCTTTTATAGTTGGTACCAGATACTGCTCTGCTCTTGTTGTCAAGTTGCTCTACCTGATTGTAATAATCAAGTAAGGGCTCTTATTAAATATCTAATTGAGCATGTTAGATTTATACACTGCTGGACTACATTTAGCTGTCAATAAAAGTACCACATTTTATGTCAGTTACTTTTCTGTAGCCCTGTTAATGGGAAAAGAGTTTGGATACTGTTGTACTTAGAAAATGTATGTATCCATAATTTACTCATTCATATATGCATATAAATGCCCTTAGGTTTTTATTCAGCTTTTTGAAATTGCATCCTAACTCTTGTGTTGTTTGTTTTGTTTTTTTTTTAAATACTGTAGGTATGTGGGTAAAGAATATTCTTCTGCCCAGGAACAAATGGAAGATGACATGAAAGCATACTACAGTCAGAACAGCAGAGTGTCAGTAGCTCAGTCTCTGAGCGTTGGGCAGCTTGTTGCAGTACATGCTGAAGAAGACGCCTGGTTGCGTGCTCGGATAATTTCTCTAGAAGACAACAGAATAAAGGCAAGCAATTACTTCTGTTGGCCTTTGGAGAAAGGCTTGAAACAATCTTAGGTTTTAGATACACAGTTAATTCCTAAATGTGCTGCACTAGCATTCTCTCCTTTCTTGCCCTGAAGTACTTCTGTTTTCAGTTGAGAAATTAAGCCTTTTTTGAAGTTATGTGATTGCCAACATTAAATGGTCTTTCAGGTTTTTTTTCTATAAATAGTTTGAGGTTTTGAGTTTTGTTTTGGGTTTTGGGTGGGGCTGGGCCCTATAGAACTTTTGTACTGAATGTGTACCTTTGATAGTCTTAGGAGGAATGGGTGTAGTAGCACTATTTAGAGTGGGACAGAGGAAGGGAAAGGGAAGAACAAAATTCACTTGCTGGTAGACCTTGTTTGAACTCTTGTACTGAGGTATTTATTATATACACTATATAGCAAGACAATGAGAACATTATACTTGTGTTCCCTTCCAGGCAAATACAGTAGTCTGGGAGTTTATATGTAGTGTGAATTTTAGTTAAACCCCTTTGAGATTATTTAACTCCTCTGTTAAACTTTTCCTGTGCCAAGCAGACTCTTCTTGCCATATGCAATGAAACTAAAACATATGATAGAACTGTAAAAAAAAGTTTCAGACTTCTCAGTTATTTCTTGTCTAGTCAAACATTAATTATACCTTTTTTTTCTTCCCTCAGCTAGGTGACTTTTTACCCAGGTCTGCTTAACACACTTCCAAAGCTGATACTTTTCATAAATATATAGCACATGTATCAGAACTGAGGTTTTCATGAAAGTTAGTGTGATACTCTTCAGCTGGAACTTGAGGGAGGGGTTTCAGAGCTCAGTTTTGTGAAAGATTTTTGTATTTAAGAAGTGTCAGGGACTGTCAGGGTTTGACTCAGCATGGGCAATTAAACCTGCAACAACAAGGCTCTCGATCCCCTCCTCCTCCCACCCAGGTAGGGAAAGGAGAGGGCTAAGAAGGAGAGAGACTTTCCAGATTGAAAACTAAACTAGACAGCTTTAATTAAATACTAATGATAAGAAAATATGTACAATTATGTACAAGTATATTCAGGAATGTGCAAACCCCTATTGCCTCCCCCACCCCCAGCAACTCCCCCACATCTCCTGAGCTGTGAGCAGTCCTGAAATGTCCCCGAGCGCTGCCGGAGAGAGCGGCAGAGCAGCCAGGAGCTGAGGGGAGAGTGATGAGGGTCAGGAGTGCCCGGGCCTGGGGATCAGTGGTGATGGATGGATGGATGGAGTCCTCCCTGGACACTGGCCATGGATGGAAGAGAAGGAAAAGAGGAAGAAAGAAGGAGGGCTTGACTTCTGTGATCCCTGAATTATATATGGAATGGAATACTTTGGTTTGCTGATTTTGCTGTCTGTTCTGCTCCTCCCTGCGGGAGGGCTGTAGATAGGACTGTTCTGCTCCTTTAGTGTCCAAAGCAGGCAATTCAACAGAGCAAAGTGTCCTTAATCTCTCAGCAGTATCTATAAATACTGAGCATTACCAGTCCACTAGCTGCAAAGCTTGCTGTGCTACTTAAAAGAGAGTTCACTGAAGTAAAAAAAATCAATTAAAAAAAATTTGCTTCATCCTGGCTCAAACCAGGACATTGACATTGGAAGTAAGGTTACCCCTAATTTCTCTCTAGCTAGAGCTGTCAGCCAAAAGAAAGCTACTGCTTTATTGCAGCATTTGCTGATTATCCTCTGACACAATGTTCAGACTCCCTTTTCAGTGTTTGGCATGCAGACAATATGTGTAATAGAGTTTAGAAAAAAGTTGTGTAAAGCCCTGTCAGAGCCTTCTTTCTCTCACTTTCAGCTGCCGATCAGCAGTTTCCTTACTGGTTTCCTGCACTGACTGTGGTATTTGTGTCAAAGTTACTATAAGCATAAATCAAAATTATTGTCTTAATGCTGTAAAAGCAAAAGGCAAATCAGAATGGCACTTGAGTGGTATTTGACTTTTCAACATGTTCAGAACTTTACAAATAAAAATTGCTGCTTTATCGCCTTTCTCTGTGTGGTTTGAGGTAATATGTGCTGAGTCCTTCCAGCACTGTTCCTATTAAGAGCTGAGATTCTGTGGAACAGTTGTAAAGGATGATTTTACAGAGATACTGAGAAGGCTGCTTTGAATGGAAACTCTGAACATTCGAGCAGTGAAATAAACTGGAGATTAGTGGTGTTACATAGTGCTAAATGAGTGAAAAGTGATTTGACTGCGGCTGCACAGAGACTGTGGTAACCAAACACGTTACATAGACTCCAGAAAACACATTTGCAATTATATTCATGATCTTTCATTCTTATTCCATTTTCCATTATCAGGTGTGCTATGTTGATCATGGCTTCAGTGAGTTTGTTGAAAGCAACAGTGTGTACAAACTGCAGAAACAGTTCTATTCACTTCCATTTCAAGCTGCAAAATGTAAACTGGCAGGTAAGAGGAAGCCAGTGTTGATAATACAGCTTGCCATTGCACCGTTTATGGATTGAAGCCTCTGTGTGGGATTCTTGACACTTTTTTGTAATAGCTCTATGTATGTTCGATTTTGTCCAAGACAGCTAATCTAAACAGACACAGGTAGGCATGGAAAGAAAGATGCGAAGGAAAGTTTTATAAAGAAACCTTGATGTTAGAAGACCTTGACATCCAGTATTCCTGTAATTGAGTTCCGTTGTTTCTGCACTTAGCTTGGATGTCTTTGTTGCTTTAATACATGCGAGCCTAAAGAAATATAAGGAAACATTTTCTGTTGTGTGAAGCAGTGTACTAGCAGAGCTCCTTTTTCCTTCTTTTCCTTTTCCCCCAAAGATGGCTGTGTTAAAAAGGTGGAAATTAAGGAGAATGCAAGTAGGGGTTCAGTACAACTTTCCTGCTACATCCTGATTCTTGGAAAGATTCCTGTTGTGAACACAGACCTCGTTTTTTCCACTTTGAATATGGTGACACATAGAAAGTATGGTGTGTCTTACAGGACTGGAATTCTTCTGTGATGATCCCGACCTAGTAAAGACTGTGGAATCACAGGCGTGCTCTAAGATACTTGCTGTGGAAATACTGGAGAAGGGTGATATTCCTCTTCTTGTTCTCTATGACACTTCCGGAGAAGATGATATCAACATCAATGCAAATTGTCTGAAGGCGTTGTATGACAAGTCCCTTGAACTGCACCTACAGGTACCATTTTCCTGTTGCCTTCTTAATTTTTTTAAAAACCATTGACTGCTAAGGTCTTGTATGGACAAAAAACAGTACTTAGAAATTTGCTAAGATTGTGTGTGTGGTTTTTTTCCCCCTTTCTTACCAAAATCTTACTGTTACAGGTTGATGCACAATACAGAAATGTCAGAGTAACCAGTGTTTTCTCTGATGGAAGCCTATATTGTCAAGTGCCATCTAAAGGCTTGTCCAGAGTTTCTGAAGTCTTGCAGAAACTAGAAGACTACTTCCAAAACAAGGTAGGTTCTATGGTGAGAGAAGTGGTAGTCGTGTAGCCTTTCTTCAGTGTATACCAATAACTTTCATTGCACATAAGTTCACGTTTCTGAGGCAGCCATGGACTATTCAAAAAGGCTATCATTTCTCTTCCTAGTATTTTGGGGTGCAAATTTCAGCATGCACAGTGTCTCTTGATGCTTTCTTGAATTTTTTTGAATAGTTTGGACTGTAAAAATGTGTCATAATGGGAAGCTTCCAATTGAAACTGCATCAGATTGGTAGAAAGCCTGTGGAGGAACTTCAGGTTTTTTTTCCTCAAGTTTTACTTACATGATGTAGTTGGGGTGCCTAAATAGCCTGGCCTACAGCACACCATGCAAAGTAACAACAAAAGCAGTGTAACCAAGGTCTGTTCTTTTTATCCTGGCTTCCTTGGAGATTTGATGGCTTTAACCTGATCTGCTGCCTATCTTGTCCTTAGCTTTTGAATGTTGTGGCTAATTTCAACAACAGCTGATAGAAGAATGTTTTCAAAAGTCTTCACAGAGTCACAGAATCGTACTGTTTTGAAAAGACCTTTTAAGGTCATTGAGTCCAACCATTAACCTAACTCTGCTAAGTCCAATGCTTAAACCATATTCCTGAGCACCACATCTACACGCCTTTTAAACACCTCCAGGGATGGTGATTCAGCCGCCTCCCTGCACAGCCTATTTCAGTGTTTAATTACCCTTTCAGTGAAGAAGTTTCTTCTCATATCCATTCGAGGCTTCCCCTGGTGCAACTTGAAGCAATTTCCTCTTGTCCTGCTTGTTGCTAATAAGGAGAAGAGTCTGACCCCCACCTCGCTGCAACCTCGTTTCAGGCAGTTGTAGAGAGTAGTAAGGTCTCCCTTCAGCATCCTTGTCTCCAGACTAATTTGCTTTAAAATAGGAATGAGGCAGAGAATTCTGACATTCCACCAGCCATTTGCAGATGCCTGCAACAACCTTATTATACACAAGAGAGTTTATACAAAAGAGAAGAAATCTTAGGAGCATCTAATTTGTTAAAAATTCAACCGAGCCTTAGAGAGTCAAATCATGAAGTGTGGGTCCTTTACAGGTGCTATTAGAACTGCTGCTTGTGAAACTATTCTGTCAAGTGTTTTTAGGTATAGCAGCTGAGCTTTAGACCTGTTGTGGAACACATACCATCTGGAAATACTTTATATTTAACATGTCTCAGTTATCAAGGTTCAGTTTCAAGTAAGCTAAACAGTGAAGGGAAGTGTATAGAACTCTGAAAGGTTTAGCAACACAAAAGCAGGCAGCCACGCAGGTATTTCAAAAGTTCTGAATTTCTGGACAGAGTATGTGTTGGGTTCTCATTGCTATCAAAGAGACACCCTGACCCTCAGAATCCTCTAATGTGAATCTGTATATGGGGATACAAGAAGCAATCTTGACTTGGCAGCTTATCTTGAGGTTTTTTATTTTGCCTGAGAATTTAAACAAACTAAAATGTTGATGGGGCTTCAAATGGAGTTTCTCCATGTTTTTTATAGTGTAGTATTGTCTTGTTGAATTATTTAGGATCATCACGGTGAATGTCACCCCAATGAGACTTGACTTAATCAGTAGCAAATTTGGTGTGTTTAATATCTCACCAAATGATGTGTTCTAGAATACAAGGTAGGAGTTTCTTCAGTTGTCACAGCTCTAAACTGCTCTTCTTCAAAACCCTTCAAATGCAGGGTTTTTTTTCTCCTGGCACTTTATATTCTCTCAGTTTCCATGTAAGATACAGAGCTTGAAATTAAAGCTTTGCCGATTGGGAAGGTTTAAAACAACATGATAAGAAAGGGTTCTGATACTGGAAAGAGACTCTGTATTTGAAACAGATTTTTTGCTTCTCAGAACTGTTTATTCCATGTATGGCTTTTGAAATGGTTAGTGGAGTGCCAGATAGTAGTAACTCCATGCTTTTTAACTTCTGTTTTTATATTTGCAGCAGACATCTGAGTTCAATGTATCACTGCCTTTCTGTGGCAAAATCTGCTTGTTGTCTTCCAAAGGAAAATGGGCACGTGTAGAGGTAAGAAGTATTCAAAGAATTAGCTACAGTTTTCCCATATAGAAATGGCTGTTCTTTTTGTTCAGTTAAATCTGAATCTTAGCTTCCATGAAACTTATTAGAGGGTATGTCACTGTTGTGTTTTTAACCTCAAAGTGATGCTCTTGCTTTCTTCTTTCAGATAAGAATTATTCATACTAGACGGGCACTTGATGTGCAGTTCATGGATACTGGAACAGTTGGAAGTGTGAAAATATCAGAGCTTAGAGAAATCCCACCACAATTCCTGAGAGAAGTAATTGCAATACCTCCTCAGGTAGAAACACATGTTAAAGCTAACCTGACAGTGTTTGTAATGCTGCTGTTTGTTTAATAGCATCCAACATTGGAGTGTATTTCAGTGTGCATCTTTGCCTGAAGTAAATCAGAACATAGTCCTGGGTATGGGCAGAATGTTGTGTATGTGTAATGGTACTGGTTTTGCATGTTCCTCTCTCTCTTTGTTTGTCATACCTTATTGAATCTGTCAGCATTAATGAAGTTTCTGTGAGTATGAATTTGTGGACTAATTTCCAGATTACTAAATTAAACCTTGTGTATTAATTCTGTTCTTAGGCTATAAAATGCTGCCTAGCAGATCTGCCTCCTAACACTGGCATGTGGACTCCAGATGCTGTACTGTGGCTGAGAGACACTGTAATGAATTGTCCTGAATTTAACATGAAGGTAAATACTCAAAATGCATGTGTGTCTTGAAACCCATAGGTGTGTGGAAAGAGCGTTGAAAGGACAATGCTATAAGCTTAACCTTTCATCAGATTGATCTTTGTTACAGAAGTTTAAAAGTTTGTAGCCAGCTCTTGGACATAAATTCTATAAGCAGTCCTTCTCTTATTACTTCTGGCATAAAAGTTACTTGCTGAAACCTGCTAGAAGCTTCTCTTCCCCCTCAAGAATTTAGCAACTGGTTGCCTTAACATTTTGCTGTGCCAGTCCCAATATACAGCTAGAGTTATTTTACCAATTGATAAGAAAGAAACGCAGTTCATGTTTCACCACATAGAAAGATAACTGTTGAGTTAATCTTAAATTATTTTTATGCCTCTTGTGAGCATAGCTTTTTCTCCTTCTGATCTTGGAAAGCAGCTTTATTTTTTGTTTGCTTTTTCTAATCCAATGTAACTTAGTATACACTATTGTATGCTTCGAATTTCTGTTATCTTTAAAAATAAAATTATTTCCTATCCAGTTTAATTAACTGAAAACACCCTTCCAAAGGAAAGCTATTACTAGCTACAGACTAAACAAAGCCAATTTCTTCTTAAAAATATGATTCCAGACACTTTGAAAAAGTATTTTGTAGCTTTCCTTTACCTTTTTGCTTTCTTTAACACTGGGGACTGTATAGTTAAAACATAGCACCTCTAGTCTGGAACTTACAAATATTACATCTATTACATTAATTTACAATGTTACATTGTTATCCACTTCTAAGATAGTTTGAGTTTGATAGTAATTTTTGCTTGATTAAATAATAGACAATAATGTAGGCTTTAATTGTGGAAAGTTTTTATTCCTGGCTAGGAAATTAATTAGGAGAATCTGCAAAGAAATGTTACATACTTTGTCAAAATTAAAATTTTGGTTCCTTGCTATCAATAAGGCTAGCATATCTGATGTTAATTAGAAATATTTTTATGTTGGTGCTTGAAAAGTAGGCAAATGCAAACCTCAAAGCTTTTTTCATCTTTATTTTTTCCCATCCTTAATTTACTAGGCTTCGTTTACCATAATGACAGGAAGATAATTTGGAATGATTAAGTGTTAATATGTAATGGCATTACTTAGTTGTTAAGATTTGCATAGATACTGGCTGCTATCTCCTGAAAACTAGAATTGTACACATAGTACTGAGGTTGAACCTGTTGGGTAGAGCAAAACTCAATTCAAGTTTTGTATTACATTAGTGAAATAGCTGCAAATGCTCTTTTTAGCTGCTATGAGTTGTTTACTGTCCAACAATTTAATTAACGTACTTGAGAGAACCTCTGAAAATACTTCTGTGCAAATAAAATGCAATGCACTGTTGCTGCTTTTCTATTAAAGGCTTTAGTCTTATGTGCAAAATCAGATGTGCATTTAATAGTTATTAACTGGAAGTTAAACTGTGTTGTGTTTTCAAAGGTAGTTAAACTGGATGGTTCAAAGGGAATTGTGCACATTTACTTGTTCACTCCAGAGGATTTCCCACACGTGGATCGTAGTGTCAATCAGCAGATCAAAAATGCAGACTTGTGGAAGCATCAGAAAGATGTTTTCTTGAGTGCTGCAGCCAGTGGAGCTAGCTCCACAGAAGTGACAAGTGATGCTGTTTCAGCTCTTCAGTCAACTAGTGGAAGGCTAGAGAAGAGTTTCTCTGATGCAGCCAAAGAACCCAGCAGTACAGTGTCTACCATTGATATGCCTCCACCTCTACCCATGTCAAAGACTGGTGAGCTCATGGATGTCTATGTCTCAGTGGCCTGTCATCCAGGTCACTTTGTTGTCCAGCCTTGGAACGACCTACTTAAACTGGAAGCTCTAATGGAAGAAATGATTTTGTACTACAGCAGGGCAGAAGAGAAATCTGTGAACATCGAAAAAAACAAGATTTATGCAGCTAAAATTGAAAATCAGTAAGTAGATTCTTAAATTAAAAGCAAAATCCTTGAAGGCAAGCTTAGCTCTGCTAAGCTAGGAAGCCTAGCTCTGCTTTCTCTGCGTTGTTAACAAGGTGGCAGATGTCCAATGGTATCTGAGAGATTAAGGGAGTAGCTGAGGTCAAAGCCTCTTCATACTTCCAGACTGCAGTTGGAAAAGTTTACTTCTATTTGGAGAATACCAGATCTGGGAAGCCTGAGACATGTTGGTTAAGATCTTTTGGTCATGTATGATTTTTCTGGCACCTTGACAGCTTGGGAATAGGAATTCAAATTGTCTGTTCTGTTCTCCCCCTTTGTAGGTGGTACAGGGTTCTTGTAAAAGGAATTCTTAGAAATGGGTTTTTGTCGGTGTATGAGCTGGACTATGGTAAACATGAATTTGTCAGCATAGAGAAAGTACAGCCACTCGTGGATGTGTTTAGAAAACTACCTTTCCAAGCTATAACAGCTCAGCTTGCAGGTAAGTGTTTACGATTTTTTTTTTTAAAGTCTTACATCAGGGAGGATACCAAATAAATAGAAATGTGAAGTGGACAAAGCCAAAGGTTAGTGATGTAATTATATTTTGCTAAAGTAAGCATGTACCTGCTTACAAAAACATTCTTAACGTATGCATGTTAACGTCATCAAAGTAGTTCTGCTTCCCTTCTTGGCCTAGGTAGTGATAGTTCTGTGTTACTATTTGTTTGTCTGTTTAATGCAGCACTTTTAGTTACTTTGGATAAAACTGAAGATTGCTTAAACTTTCCCAGCAGCTGCTTTTCTTTGTCTTAAGTAGCTATCATTTAATGTGTGTGATGTCTAATAAGCAAAAGACACAGCAAAATCAAAATGAAATTGTGTTAAAATCCTAAAACACAACCCATTATGAAGTGTGAATGTTATGATGTATCTGTTGCTAAGAACTTATGTTCTGCTTATCCAAACCTACATAAAGTTAGAAACTAGATACCGAGTTTCTGGATAAGTTGTTCTTATGTATCTTGCCCTTATTGTAATTTACTGTTTTCCAGTGCACATTGGGAATCCACAGTTGCCTGAAATATATCGGTGTATTCAAACAAAACTCCACAAGAGGGATGGGGCACTTTCAACAGACTTAAGTGCGACTAATTTCCCTGAGAATATTAGGCATAGAGAGCGTGCATACATCTGATAGAATTTAAAAAAACTAAAACGTCATCTCTCCCTTCTGTCTTGTCTTTCCTTTTCCAAATTTTTCTTTCATTTTTGCATTGCTTTCAGATATGCATGTCTGTCCTTATTCAGTTGCTGCTTTCTGCAGCTGTTTGGTGTGCACTAGTCTAGGCTTCAGTTACAGAATATGTTTGAAATGACAGGCCACAGAGTTGGTGTTCTGATCCTAGGTTGCCTTGGATCTGCTTTCCTGCATAGCCTCAGTGTGACCTTGGGTGTTGCTTTAAACTAGTGATGATGGATGTGTTACCAACAGGCTGGGGTCCTAGGAGTACAGTGCTGAAATGAAGCTGATTTCTAGCTGTGTCTGTCTACTGGGGTAGTACAGAATCCAGCTGAGCAAGCCTGCAAGTCATCCAATTTTCCTGCTTCACAGAATCCCAAGTAGCTAGTTAAGTTGGCCTTTGAGCTGCTTCATATTGTCAAAGCAGGCCAGCTGGGCCCAGAAGACCGGTAACTATTGTCTTGTATTCCATCTTTTCCTCTCTTTTTTTCATGGCTGCTGTCTCTTAGTCTCTGGTCTATTTCCTTGTAAAATCTCACTTGCTTCTCCACCAGTCTTTCCTAGCATTAATTACCCTTTCTTAGCTGTTGATGAACTGCTGACTTCTCAATCCTTCTGTAACCTGCAAGGAGCTGTGTTCCTGTGTTGTCTTGTCCTATCAGCAGCACACTGCTGCTTATAGTAAAAGCAAAGTGTTGTCACTTTGCTGTTTTGCTTGTTGTATCCCTGAGTTGTTGCCTGGGTATTCATGCACAGTATTTGAGCCCCTTGTCTCTAGAGGCTGTACACCAGTGGTGGTCTGGGGAGACTGAATTCCAAGTCTGCAGGAGCCACTTCCTCTGTGGTGGATTATAGCCGTATTCAAATACCTGTTTGGGTTCTAGCATCACATCCCTGAGCCGACCTGACTTTGTGGGATGCTGCTGTCAAAAAAATAGTGCCAGTTGGGAGGCATTTAGGTGGCATTTCTCTTAATTTCTGCTCTCTGCAAATCTAGTTTGAGTCTTCAAGGTTTGGCAGATGTTTTAGTAGCTGATGCTACTTTGAGATGAATAAAACTTTATCTAAAGCAAGGCCAACAGCACAAATAATCTCTGCAACTTCAGGCAGAAGACAAAGAAATAGTTTGTTTTGAAAGGATCTTCCGTTTCCTTTTTGTCATGTTTCCTAATATGCCTTGATCATGCATGGCAGCCTGATACTTGGAATTACTCAGTGAGTGAGTGCATTTCCCTTTCACTTCTGCAAACTTGGCCGTATCTTTAGACTTAAAGAAAAATTTCCTAGTCTCTGTAATAATTATGCTTGTGTGGGAGATGAGTGAGCTTGTGTTTCTTTTCTAGAGTTAAGCTGCATTCAGTAGCACTTGAACATCTGTTTTATAAAGTATTTAAACTCCCCTCTCTTCTTTATAGACTTAATCATTCAGATTGGTCTAGTCTGTAAGTGACCTTCTGTTCTGCTTACATTTGTCCTAGGAGTGGAAAGCCAGCAGTGGTCAGAAGAGGCATCGATAGTGTTTCGGAATCTCGTAGAGAAGAAAGCCTTGGTGGCACACATACAGGCAGTTATTGAAAGCACTAACTCTTGGGATCGAAAAATAGTGACTTTTCTCGTGGACACATCTCTTCCAGATACTGATATATGGATTCATGATTTTGTATCTCAAAGCCTTGTGGAATTTTCAAAGGATAATTAATTACCACTTCTGAAATGTAGCAGCTCAGATTTCTTTAGCAATAACATAAGCAACAAGCTTTGAACAGAAATATGACTACTACATGGCCTTGAAGACAATAAAGGGGATAAAGTTGAAAATTCTGTGTTCTGTGAAAACGGTTTAACTAGTTTGGGGTCTGTTGACTTCAGTTGACTTTTGAAAATGTGCATGTTGTTTACCACTGTAATGCTAGAATGTTTGGGTTAAAATATTAAAGAAGTTATTTATCAATTAAACAATGTTGACTTCTGTTCTTGGGATCTTTCCCTAATTTTGTGGGGCTTTTTACCTCATAGCTACTACTCAAAAGCATTATGGGCTTCTCCTCCCGTTTTCTTTAACATTTTTATTACTTGGGAAGCATGGAAGCAGTCCTCAGTATTTCTGAATTTAGTGTCATCGTTGGTGGCTTTCCCCTCCCCCCCCCTTAACTTCATAACAGTTGAATATGTTAGGGACACTGCATTTCTGGAGCTTACCTGTCACAGAAGGATTTGCCCATTGTGTGCTGTCTAGTCAGCTTGCTGTTCTTTAGCAATGATACCACTTAACTGAATTGTCCACTCCCTTCATGACCCCACCCCCCTAACTGGTTGCTAAATTCAAGGCATTCCTTTCCTTCTTTTTTGGTAGCTCATTTTCATGTGTGCTGCTGAGAAATTTCATAGGACTGCTGCTCCCTGGAGACAGGAGCAAGCAATGTCCTATGGGCATCTGGATCGGTGAACTCCTCTGAACACAGTATTTCCGGCCTACTGTAGAGCCTACTAGATTTTTGTCTGTGGAAATATGGAAAGAAGGTGTAGACATATTTCACAGACTGCTGCCTAGATTTGAGTTTGCTTGCCATAGTCCTTTAAAGATTGTTAAATACAGTATTCAAGCTTAACAGAGTGAATGCCAGCAGAAGGAATCTTTCTGCTGTGCATAGCTATACAACCTTTCCAGTAACACAAAAGCTGAGCTAGGAAATTCTGCCAGTGTGCTGTCTGCACAGGTAAAGGAGACTGGACAAAAGGCAACCATAACCTGGAAAGGTGCATATGTAATATTACAATGGGAGAAGGAAAATGCATGCAAATATTCTGAGTAAACAAGCTGTTTAGGCATGTATGATTTACATTTGCACCCTCTAAGTCTAATTTTGGTGTTGTTCAGGAGAAGGTCTGAGCTAAGCAGCAAGGAGTTCTCTTGGAAGTCTGGTGAGCATTTCTCTGCCTGAAGTGTTCACAGAGAACAGAGTGGGCAGTGGTAAACTAACAAACAGCTAATCTAATGCAAATTGCTAGTTAATGTGGTCCTGTCTATCTGTAAGTATGCTGAGGTGAGACTCTTAAGTGTGCTTGTTGAGAGAGAAGTTATTTTAAGGCCCAAGATGCTAATGTTTTTCCATATTAATCAATTTCTCCTTCCTCAGCTGCCACTGCAGAGAAGGTGAAGAATGCAGGTGAAATAATCGGTGTGAGAATGAACTGCTGTAGGATAAACTTCCGTGCAGAAGTTTCCTCCTGTGTAGAGCTGCTTCTGAGCCTGAAAATCCAAATGGTGCAGGTCATTAGGGCAAGACAAGCACTTTCCTGAGCTCCTGAAGAGAGTGAGAGTTTTCCTATGCATGTAAGAGCAGAACAGCTTTATCCGCCATCTTGCAAAGTTTGATGGCTTGTTAATTGGTAATTGTAGTGGCATAGACTGTTTTGCTGGAACTGTTTTGAAGTTTGTCTGGTTGTGTGAGAAATGCCCATGCTGTGTTTGCATCCTTTGAGGTTTGTGGATCTGCTGTTGCCTGGTAGTTTTATTTGCACCTGTGAACTGATGGAGCAGGCTTTGGGACTCTGAACTTGTAGTATTAGGGGAAAGAGCCTGGCAGATATTCAAGAGACTCAGGATGCTTTTTGAGCTGCTTGTCTGCTCCCCTGGAGTAAGCCTCATCCTCTCTTTGGTTGTCAGTAGCTGCTGCAGAGCCTAAAAAGCCCAGATCAGAAGCAAGGACAATATTAATACAGTCCTATGCGTGTGCATAACTCAGTACCAGAGTTCACATAGGCTGTGTACGTTGGTAAAACAGAGTGCAGTCTAACTGATCAGCAAACCCAAGAGCACCACTCTGGGGTGACCCATCACTTCACGTGTACATCGAGCGTGATGCCAGCCCAGTGTTACTAACACCACCCTCCGTTCAGTTCGTACGCTGTACCCGGACCCTGCACCAAGATGTCTCCCCATTTTCACACCAGCTACACAAAACCCTGTCTTAGGCAGCTCCATTATGCAACAGGTACTCTGCTGTTACTCTTGTTCTTACCTACCTTCTCATGCAGACTGTGATTTCAGTTGCAGAGCTATGATTTTATACCTGCTTTTCATGTTACTTTTTTACCCTGCTGACTGGCCTGTAAGATTCTCTGGTACATTTGCTAACTGACCTGCTAATGCTACTTGAGCACACCCTGTGCTCTGGGTTGGAAAAACATGCAGAAGCTGTCTGGTGTACACAACATTGAACACTTTGAGCTTGTTGCAGTTCCTGATCCGTGACGTAGTTAGCAGAAGCAGTAGTTAGTAGATAGTCTGCTGTCCCTAGGAGGCATTAGACCTGCCTGCTCTGTGTAAGTTGTTAATTCACACATTCTGGGTTTGCGGTTTGTTGCGAACGGCTTCTCTGCTTTCATGACTGCGTGACACCTCACGGGGGGTGCTTCCACAGCCTGCGTCTGAATGGAGCAGGTGGTGGAGTTACTGTTTCACTGGATCCTTCCCTCCTGACAGCTACGAGAAAGGCCTCTGCAGGAATTCTGCATGCAGTTCTGGGCACTGTCCTACAAGAAAGTTGTGGATTAATTACAGAAAATCCAAGTGAAAGCAGGAATAATAAAAGTCTAGAAAACCGGGCTTAAATTGAAGGATTTGTAGTTTGCCTGAGAAGAGAAGGCTAAGGAGGGGAACACTTTCAGAAGTTTTCACTGATAAAGAATCTTTTATATGTAAGGAAAATAGGACACGTAAGGGCTAGAACTGCAGAAAGGTGAGTTTATGAGGTGTTAGCCAGTCTTTCTGAAGAGAGGTGGAAAGCCCGGAATTCACTGGAACTCCAGTTTCCTTATAAATGCCAAAAACAGGTATGATGTATCTGCAGAAGCCCAGCTGATCCTCACTGGGATGTAGAGATGGAGTGTGTAATTCCTGGGAACCCAGCAAAGATAACTTCCCAGCAGAAGGGGAAAGCAGCACTTGATGACTAGTTTTGGGGATCATTGTGAGCTTTATAAACTGGAAAATGAGCATTCATTATCTAGAGAAAACAGATGACACTGTAATAATTTAAAAAAAAAAAAAAAGCAAAACTTCCCCAAGGCTGTGAACAATAAACACTTTCTAACCATCTCTTTTCTGTCTATTCTATCTCAGCTGTAATTCATTAATTTAACAAAGTTTAAGTTTACCTGTTTCAGTCTCTCAGTGTGTTCACCCTAGGTCATTTTGAGGAAGTCTGTTTCATCAGGGAAACACAAGAACCCCACAAGAACTTTGCCATCCCACAAGGCAGTGCTATCTCCAGGGTTTCCACTCCTGGACTACTCTTTCCCCATTTGGGAAGACTTAATGCAAAACTATTTTGCCTGTGTTTTTGCCACATTCCTCCTTCATTCTCACAGTTGCTGTGCATCAGGCAAACATTTGAGAGCCTAGATTCTCATGTGCTGATTGTGTTAGGCAACAAAAGCAATGAATAATCACAGAATGAATAAAACCCTCACTTTAAACCTTCATAATGCCTGAAAGCTTCATTTTGTGTTCTTTGTTCATTGCTGATACTTTCACAGTGGAAGTCTTGAACAGGAGAATTGTCCTGCTCTGTGAGGTTAGGACTTGGCTAGGGCAAGAGGAGCTTGTGAGCTGAGCAGGCGTGCCTCAAGTATGCCAAGCCATTACCTGGAGAGCCGTTTTGAAGAGGGGCTGAGGTGTAGTTGGAGTTAGCAATACTTTGTGAAGTATTGAATACTTTCAAGGTGCGTTACTTGCAGCATTAATTATTGCAGTGTGTCATGGCAGACAGGTAAAAAAGAAGCATCACGGACTGAAAACATATGTGCCGAGAAGCTGGGTTAATGTCTTGCTTGATGGAGACAGGCTGAGTGCGTTCTAAGGGGACAGCGGCACTGATCTTGGAAGAGCTGGTGGCCGCGAAGCTAGGTTTAACAGCAGCTAGATGTGTGCTGGTTTGGTCTGGCGGGATTTTTGGAAGTGGGGAAGGGCCCCAGGAGTGCCTCCGGTAAGAAGCTGAGAAGCTCCCCCAGCTCCAAAACCAGCCAAGGAGCCATTAGAGGGACAATAGATGCGCCTCTGCCATTAACATACGAAAGAACTGATATTAACACCAGAGCAAAACGAGAACTTAGGAGGTAGGAGAAAAAAAAAGAGCTGAGCTGGAGAGATGAGAGGCAGTGCTGGGGTGAAGATCCCGGTGGGTGATGAGGAAGAAGGGGAAGAAGGTGCCCAAGCAGAAGTTTCCCTGCAAGCTATGGCAAGATGGCAAGCTGTCCCCCTGCATTCATGGAGGAACGTGGTGGAGCATTCCCTGGGGGCGCCAGGAGGGGTGAACTTGGCCAATGGACTCAGATTATGCAGCTGTGGAAGACCCCGGCGCCAGGGGAGGTGACTGTTCTCGAAGCAGCCCATGCTCCTGACCTCGCGGAAAGAACTTATGAAGGAGAGGTTCGTGGAGGACTCTCCCCCATGGGAGGGACCCCATGGCGAGGCAGGGGAGGACTGTAAGGAATCCTTCTTCCTGAGGAGGAAGGAGCAGCAGGATCCACCAGCCTGTGAACTGACTCTAAATCCCATCCACTGTCCCCCTGTGCCGCTGGGGGGAAGGAGAGACAAACCGGGAACAAAGTAATTTGGGACCGGGAAGAAGGGAGGGGTGGGTAATGTAGGTAAGCTCTACTCTGTGTGTTGTCTGTGTCCTGTGTGTGTTTGATTAGTGTGAAATTAAATTATTATTTTTTTCCCCAAGTTGCGTCTGTTTTGCCTGGGACCTTAATCGGTGAAGAACCCTCCTTGTCCTATGTCTCAACCCATGAACTTCTGGTTGGCCTTTGTCCACAGTGTGTTTGGGGGGGATGGGGAGTTGAGTGAGCGGCCATCTGGCTGTTTCTTTGTTGTCATGTTAGGCCCAAACCACGACAAGATGGGATGAAAGTTCAGTGGTTTGTGTGTATCTCGGAATGCAAAGTGAATGTGGGCTTGTAGGTGAGCTTGGTGATCGTGCCTGTGGATCCATCCCTTCCTGAGCTGCCTGCAGCTTGCACAGCCTTGAGAAAGACACATGAGCGGGTAGTGTAGATACTGGCTTCTAGATTTTTGTGATCTGGTACCATCAGGCTGTCTCAGCCTGAAGAAATCAGGCATGTGCTCCAGTCATTGGGTGAATTAGCAGGCTCTAAGTGTTTTTTTCACTCCTGCCAGCAGCTGGGATGATGCCAGTGACTTGGGCCATAATCCTGCTCGCCTCTATGGGGCATACACAGTGTCCTGTGCTTGGAAGGATACCCATTTGTATCCTTCATTTGGCCTCACCATGAACAATATTTCCAGAGCTAACTACAGATCTTTCTTCAAATGCCATAGGACACAGAACCTCAGAGCCAACCAGGACAGCTCTATGACAAGCTGTGAGGAAAAAAAACAGGTACCATCTCATGGAGACTGGCAGCGTTTTCAGGTGAAAGGCATGGCTAGGCCTGGGAAGTGTGGGACAGAAGTGCCCAGATGGACTTCCCTCCTCTGATGCATGCGGGGACCTTCTCTACTCCCGGCTTGTGGCTGTTGGTGGAGACTGGACAGCAGAGATAAGGGGGAGCTTGGGGTGATACTTGGTGGGAGGTTTGTTAAAAAAAGATTATAGGAGAAATCCATGGGGCTTTTACAGTGACTGGAAGGTGAGACAGGGGAAAGGAGATTTGGCAGCAACTTTAATAACGTTTGACACTACGAGGCTACAAAGCAGCTCTCTGGCTGATGGCAGACTTGAAGCTGCTCTAGGTGGTGACTGTCACTGGATGCATGGGGCAACTTGACAGGGAGTAAAATAAGACACGGAATTAGTAGGTGCATTGATCCCGGTGACCTTTGTGGGGAAGTGCCCATGTTGGAGCCCCAGGGCCCCAGCAGCGCTGGTAGCGGGGCCACCCCCAGCCAGAGGCCAGGGTGGCTGTGACTTGGTCTGGCTGAGCCTTGAGACCCTCCGTGGTCCCTCCGTGGTTCCCCAGTCCCGGGGCTGCACCGCTCCTCACTCCCCGGGGAAAGGAGGTTTTCCAGCCGCAGCCTCAGGGTGCAGGACGGTGGCCCGGGTCCCCCTGAGCCGCGCCGTTGCGGTGCTTTGCAGAGGGCTGTTTGCCTTCCCCGGAGCGCCCGCCGTGCACGGGGGAGGGACTCCGCAATGCCCTCCCGGCAGCGGGCGGAGGGCAAGGACAGACCCAACCCGGGACCGGGGGCGGGGGCCGAGCCGGGCACAGCTGTTCTCGGCCGGGAGGGGCGACGGGGCCGGGTCCGCTGAGTGACGGCAGGGCCGGAGCCGGGGCAGGAGCAGGAGCAGGGGCTGGGGCCGGACCCCCGCCCCCCGCAGCGGCGGAGCCGGCGCGGGCAGGACGCGCCGCCCGAGCTCGGCTCGGCTCGGCTCACCTCGGCTCACGGGTGCGGTAAGCGGATGGTGGGCCCGGCCCGGTCCTTATCTGGGCACAGTATCTGGCCGGTAACGAGCGGCACCGGCTCCACATAAATAGCGGCCGCCTCCGCCCTGCTTGCGCCTGGCAGCGCGCAGGGGGAGCTGGCTGGGTGCTGGGGCGCCCTGCCTGCACCCATCTCTGTCTACACGCCTGCCTGCCTGCCTGCCTGCCTGCCGGGAGGCCGTGCCTGCGGGATCGGAGCGCTGCGCCGGGATGCGCGGAGCCGCCGGCGGGCGCTGCGGCAACCGGTGTTCCCGGGCTGCAGGGAGCCGTGCGTCCTGCCGGCAGCCGCCGGGGCTAATGACTGTCCTGGCTCCGGGGTCCTGCGGCCAGCGCTGGGAGGTGCTGGGGTGGGGGCTGCGCCGCGCTGGGCGGGTCGCGAAGGGCGCTGGTGGTTCTTTACTGCTGTTGCTTGGGTAATGCTGTGAGCTCTGCTAGGAAACGGTTCTCCAGGGGGTGGATCAATATAAAGCTGTGCTGCTTTTGTACAGGAAAAATAAAAGTTGGGGGGGGATGGCGAGGGTAGAAGATTCCTTGAGTCCCTGTGATGTATTTTCCATGGCCGTAGTTCATCTGGCTTGAATTTGCCTTGACTGAAAGAAGCTGCCTATTCCAAAGATAACTTTCCTTCACTCAGCTAGCTGGACACAGCTTCTGTCTCAACTCACGTGCCATCCTGATAGGCTCATCTCTCTGCTTCTGCTTTTGAATGGTCCTGGATGGTTTGTTGGTAGGGCCTCTGTTTCACACGACATTGCATTGCCTGTCAAAGGGTCCAAGGCACTGGTTAGCACAAGCCACGAGCCTTTCTGCTCCAGTATTCACACGGCATCCATCAGGTTCAGCTGCTCCCTATGAGTAGAGTGTGCCAGAGAAGCAGGAGTCCATCCAAGGACTAACAGAAGTTCAGGCAAGAAACCTGGGATCCCTTTTCAGAGGAGATTGTGTCAGCTGTATCCAAGTGGAAGGGTTCAAGTTACAGTGCAGGAACTGAGTGCACAGTGTCACTAATGACTCAAGTGTGCCCCAATGCTTTTCACAGGGATTAGTATTAAGGAATGAAGTACATGCCAGATGTATGAGAGAACCTCACCCCGAATAGGAGAACACCTGTATTTACAAGTGTGTGTCTTAAGAATATGCAAAGGGAGAGATACAGCTGGGATAGATTGTCATTGGGCTTTGGCAGAGTTTGACCCTGTCAGGCATTGCCTGGTCACCAAACATCCAGGCTATTTGCTGGATGGTCCTGATAAAAAAACCCCAATGGTAAGAGCTGGTATTGAGTTATGTGGCTTGCAGGCTGCAGGAGTGTTGAGAAGAGAAGGACCAGGAGGCACAGGCAGTTCCTGAGCATCTGTTTAGGATCTGGGTGAGCTGCACCTCCTGGCGCATAAGTAGGGAGGAAAGTCCAGGAGGCTGCAGCCGAAATAAGACTCCACTCAGCTCCAGTGGGTGAAAGGAGAGGTCACTTTGGTCAAGCACAGAGAGCTTTCTGTAAAGCGTGCATGACCTCAGACAACAACCTCTTTGCTGTGTAGCTGTAAAGTGCAAGGATGGGAATGTTGGCTCAGGTACGAGGATTCTTATGGGAATGAAGCAGCAGCATCAGCAAGTGTTGTCTATGGCATATTGAACTTCATTGTTGTAGGGTTCTGGGTGGTGATGATAACTTCAGGTAGTGTTAAGTGTTTTGCATGGCCTGTGCATCATTTAGAGAAGCAGAAGTCACACCGTGCTTGGATACATCCAAAATACCTCCTTCCAGGTGTTTCTTTTCAAGTATTTTACTACAGTGAACATGAATTCCAGTGTGTCTTAGGTGAGTGGCTGCTGATTGTGAGGTTTTTAATCAAACCAGAGGAAATCCAGATCTTCCTTGGAGAAGTTCCCTGAAGAGACAGCAGATTCCTTGTTGGATTTCACTGGGCATGAGCCTCTTGCAAAGAGGCTGAGCAGGGCTCAGTCTTTCTAGCTGATGGCTGGCTTGCCTTGGAGCAGTGAGGGTGCATGCTGAGCTCAGTGTGACAGAACTCACTGTCTGGAGTATCCCTTGTCTTTTCTTTGTTCACTCTTTTTGTCCAGGGCATGGATGTGCTGGCACTGCCCAGCTCTGCTGTGGAAAGGCTAAGGGATGAAGATACGCCTGATGGGCGCTGCTCGCTGAGCCGGGGCTGGGGACATCAACTCACTCTGTTTTATTGAGAATCATTCATGAAGATGCTTGGCTATTCTGCAAGCTGCACAAGGGCTTCTCAGCATGAGAAAACTGCAAAGCAAAATATTGTGACATTCTCCTGGAGGCTGAGTGATTCGCTGTCATACTGCTGAAAGCAAGGGGCTTAGCCAAGGTGACCTTCAGCCCTGTCTGAGCTCATCATGGCTCAACAGTTTGTTTCAGGGGAAGGCAGCTAAACCCACTTGTGTTGAACTAGAATCGGTATTCAAACCTGAATCACAGCTGTGAGGACTTCACTGCAGCTGGATAACTTGAGTACAGAAAGTTTTTGTGACATGTAAGGGATCAGCTTGGAGCTCAGTTCCCATCCTGTGTAACATACTGACATTCAGAGGAGAAGCCTGGATGGTTGGACAAATCTACACATACGTCTGAGACCAAATCACAGAAGGTTTAGATGGGAAGGGACCTCTGGAAGTTCCCAGTCCAGTGTCCTCCTCTGACAGGCATAGCACCAGAGCTAGATCAGATTGCCCAAGACCTTGTCCAGTTGAGCATCGAATATACAAGGATGGCGATCCTACCACCTCTGTTGTCCAAGAGCTGCACCACTCTTGCAGCAAGGATTTTTCCTCTGATGTCTAGTTAGAATTTATCTTGCCACAACTTGTTCCGATTGCCCCTTGTCCTTCCCCTCTGTGCTTTTGAGGAAAGCCTGGTTCTGTCACCTCTTAACAATCCTTTCCCTTTAGGCAGCGGATGACTGACTGCAATTAGATCCTGCTGCATCCTTCCCCTCTCCAGGCTGAAGAAGTCCAGTTCCCTCCACTTTTCCTCACATCTTCTGTGTCCCAGCCTCCTGCCTATCCTGATGACACTGCACTGGAGTATCTTTAGATTGTAAAGACCTGTCTTGTACTGGGGGGCATCAAACTGGATACAGCATCTAGCTGCAGTCCCCATGATGCTAAGCAGAGGGGAATACCCACCTCTGAGGACCTCCTGGCTAGACACTTACAGTGCAGCTCAGACTGTAAGTCCAGTGCAGAGTCTATAGGAAATCTCTTGTAGCTTTCACAAAGTGTTTCAACATCTTGTACTTTCAAGGTGGTACATTCAAGCAATGCTTGATTCTGCAGCCTGGGTCTGTATTTAGGGCTTGTTAAAAAGGTGCTTTCCTCTCTGGCTGAGAAAATGAGATCAGCCTAAAGAAGAATCTACAAAAAATGTGCAGGAGACCATTCCCTTAAACAGACCGGCTTTAAATATTTCTCTTCTTTTAATTCTCTAAGCTGAAGACTTGATGTTTAGTGAAAACAAAGCATGTTCACTTGAAAGTAGGCAAATATCTGACTGCCTGTAACGCAGGTCTGGGGCACGTTGTCACCTGCAAGGCCACTGCTGGGCTCTGGTTGTGTCTGCTGGAGAAGAGACTGCTGGCTCCATGTGTGCCATTTGTACGGTGTGCTGGGAGGAGAAAATTCCTCTACCAGCACACCTGCATTTGCCTCTCTTGTGACTGGGATAACTAGTGACAGGAGGCACCCAGCGATCAGGACTTCGAGTGTGTAAAGCTGAGTGATGACACTGGGAATGGATCCACCTCCTCCTGTGCTTTGCTCTGCTTTGCTACTAGGTTTTGCAAAATTTGCATAGACTCAGGTTTTTTAGATGTAATCTCAGAAGGAGCTGGTGTTCATCTCTCACACTGTTGTTTCAGGATACGGCTCTAATTTGTTGGTCCCTTCTTGACACTGTCTGTGGAGTCAGGCTGTTGCACGGAGGTATGCTAGGATGCAAGCCCAGGGTTAGCAAGCTGTCCTATGAGTTGCAGATCCAGCAGTGATTCACTTTTTGGTGGACAGATGTCCTTCATCCCTGTGTACCCATTGTGTCTGCCCTAGATCTATCATGTGTAATGGCTCCCCCTTCCCCGGCTGCTTTTGGTATACATCCCCTTCCTCTAGATGTCCCTGCAAGTGTCCCAGCTCTCTCCTTCATGCCCAGACTGTCAGCCAAAGAAGATGCCTAGGCTTGCTCCATGTTACACCTGTGCTGACCAACCCTTTGCATGCATGTGCAGCTTGGCAAGAAATGGGGGTTTGAGTCCTACACAAGATTTTGTTAGAGTTGGCTAATGGCTTAAAGGTTGTCAGAGGACTGAGAGGCCACATAAAAATACAGTCTTCATTTAGGAAACCAGCAGGAGCTGACTTGCTCCTCTCATCTGCACAGCATGCATCTTGGATTTACACCTAGATGATTCACTGAGGTCTCAGTGTAAGCACAGACAATACCTAAGTTTATAGGAAATGGTCACTTGAGGTGTGTGTATCTTCTCATTATAAAGCCCTGGTATTTATATTTGAAGTTATGCTAAATGTCAACAAAAATAAAAAGGGAATTGTAGCAACTACAGAGGGGTTGGCTGACATTGGTTTCTTGCTTTTATACTCTAAAAGTATTAGTTCTGAACTTCAATGCAGGTTTATACTTAAGCTATGAAAAAAATGCACAAATTAAAACCCTGCATGAGCCAAATAGGAACTGTTCTCAAGCCAAGCTGTCCCTCACAGCATTAACTCCTGTCTCCAGTGCTGGTTGAGAACAGCTTTCATCCTGAATAGCCTTCTGCCTTCAAACTTGGTGATTTTTCCAAGAATCATTGGTACCTGTGGTGGTGGTGCTTGTTGGCCCCCTTTTTATCTCAGCCCTTGGTCTGCTTTCTTATTTCAAAGCACTGAAACAGTTTCCCAGTAGAGTTGAGGGTAGCTGTGGTGGGGCAGAGAAGGGGAGATGTGAATTCCTTCAGCCATGGCTCTCTCTGGGGGGCAGAGGACACAGTGGTCCTTCTTTGCCTCTGCCTTTTGCTGGCTATTTGGTGTGGCTGGTGATTCAGGGTACAACATCCCCCTCACATGTTGCAGACCCTGTGGAAGTGGCAGCCATCCACTGCAGCCTGCTGTGACATGCTGAAATTGTGGCCATGCATGGGTAACAGAACTTATCACCGAAAGCCCTGATCTTCACTGAGGTTAGCTGCTCTTTCTCCCCATGTATGTGTGGAAAGAAAAGGGCTTTCCATAATTTCCTGCTGTCGGCATGCCAGTGCACATGGGAGTTTGTGCAGCCAGAGGCTGGGCTTCCCAGCACCACTGTCCCAAGACTGCTGTCACACCACGTTAGCCAGCACCTGGGGGAAATCAGTGTCTCTGTTTTCTCTGTGGCATTTTTGTGTTTTCTTTGAATTTGTATTGCTTGCTGCTGCTTCTGTCACTTCACCCAGTTCTGCTTTCTCGCTGGGGTTGTCAGAGCATTGAGGGATGATCCTGAGACCCTCTGACTGAATGGTTCCTGTGCTGCTCCCCTGAGCCCATTGCTGCCCACCTGAGGAGCAGGACTGCTCCAAGCCTACTCTCTGCCATGAACACAGTGACCCCATGTAGGCCTCCTTCCCAAGGTTCGTGTCAGTTCCCTGCCCCGAGGTCAGTGCTGCTTTCAGGTTTTGGTGTCCCAGAAAGGGCACAGTGCTGCAGGGAGGCTGTACAACGCAGAGTGGTGAAAGGAGACTTCCTTCATATGGGATACTTTTCATTTTCACTTGTTCTACAGCATCCATTTGTTTGTGCAGCAGTTTTGGACCCTTCAGGAAGATACTGTTCCACCCCCCTTATTGGCACAAATGTTGGCTTTTGTTTTGTTTTGCACCTCAAGCACTGTATGCAGTTTTGGGCACTGCAGTATGGGAAGGACATCGAGGTGCTGGAGATGCTGCAGAGAAGGGCAACCAGGCTGATTAGGGGTCTGGAGAACTGGCCTTATGAGGAGAGGCTGAGGGAGCTGGGGCTGTTCAGCCTAGAAAAGAGGAGGCTGAGGGGAGACCTCATTGGTCTCTGCAACTACCTGAGAGAAGGTTGTAGAGAGGTGGGTGTTTGCCTCTTCTCCCTAGTGACCAGTGATAGGACAAGAGGAAATGGGGTCAAGTTGCACCAGGGGAGGTTCAGATTGGTTATTAGGAAAAATTTCTTCACAGAAAGAGTGGTGAGGCATTGGAACAGGCTGTCCAGGGAGGTGGTGGAGGCACCATAATCCCTGGAGGTCTTCAGAAAGCAGGTAGACATGGTGTTTCAGGAGATGGTTTAGTGGTTAGCGGTTGTAGGGCAGAGGGTTGGACTTGATGATCTTGAAGGTCTTTTCCAACCTTGATGATTCTATTATAGGAACAGTCTTCCCTGCAGATGACCTATGGTGTATGTTAATCTCCCATCCGATTTCATTTTTCTCCTGGAACCTTTATGTTGATCTTCATGCATGCCAATTTATGTGCTCTTCACACTCACCAAGTGCCAGTGTTCAGGCTGTCTTCTCATGTGTCTGATGAATACTTTGGACACTGAGACCTAGTATCTTGCTATCTTGGTAGTCAATATGAATATAAATTTTTTGAGGACTTGGAGTTGTAATAGTGTCAGTCCTGTGCAGCTTCTGTATATTACATATATATGTTGTTGTGATGCTTCCTTTGGTGATTGAATGAAGAGTGTACTGATAGGTTTAATGAAAAATAGCAAGAAATTAAATCTGGCACTTTAGGAAGGCATTGAGAGTAGATTTAATGGAGCAGATTTGCAGTGAATTAGGGTTAACTCTTTCCTGAATGTCCAGAAATGTGTGGATTTAAAATTTGAATGTAAAATTGCAGTTGTGCTCGACAGCCTTGTTGTTTTGGAGCTAAGGTGTGGGAGGGACCTGGGTTAAACCATGCTTGAACCATAGCATGGGTCAGGGAGGGCTGTTTGAGGTGGTAGGTGTTACAGCACGTTGTAAAAATGAAAACAATTACGCTCAGGCAGAATTAGCTTCTTTCTTATTTTTGGCAGCCCAAAGCCCTCTTGCCATTTACAGCAGACAGGCTATTTGCTGTTTCTCCCAACACTCGTGAGTAAGATAGGGTAGAAGAGGCCTGGGATGTGGAGATAAGTGAGAGCCAGTGAACATACTGGTCCTGGAGGCTGTGCTGGGGGATGTGATGCTAAGCCTGCACAGCTCACAGCAGAGGAGCAGTACAAAATGTCCTGCAGCTGCGGGCACGGCTGCTGCTCCTGACGTGCTGCTCGCCATGGGGGCTGCGCCAGCCGTTGTCACTGTCTGGCGGCACCAGCAAGGCTGTGAGGCCACTGTCCCCTCCCCTCAGCTCAGCTTGGGTACGTAGCAAACTGATTTCTCCTCGTGGGGATTTCAGCTGTGTTTCAGCAGGCCGTGCACCTGTCCTCAACCCTCAGGGTCTTTGCTATATGCAGCCCCAGCCTCATATCTCTGCCCCGATGCTTTGAAACCTGGAGCATTTTCCAGAAGCATTGCCGGTGCGCCCTGACATCCGATGTCTGTCCAGCCTTTCACCTCCTGGTGCTGACAGTCTGTCCTTCTGGCAGCAGGCGACAAGGTCAGCCCTGCAAAGGCTGCACTCCGGTCCTAGCCCAGTCACCCATTGCAGCCTGCCCTGATTGTTAGGAAGGGCTGTGGTTGCCTCCAGGAGTAGCTGTCCCCATGTAGCCAGGACGGAGATTGCCACATGCATGGCAAGTGTGGGTATTTTAAGCCATTCTAGGGAATTTATCAGCCTGGGTTGAGTTATCCTTTGCCCTCCTGCCAGCTCTTAGCTCCAGCTCCTTCCACAGCAGGATAGTCCAAACTAAAAATTGAATATGAAGTAGTCATGGTTCATGCACTTCACTCTAAGTTCACAGTGGCTCAGCACATCTTCAGATCCAGGTCCAGGCTGCTTTTCTAGAATTTCCGGCATCATAGTAATAATAATTGCTGTAACAAAAAGCATTTGTTAATGGGTAATTGTAATAAAGACTCTGCTTTTCTCTATGCTGAGCAGAAGAGCAACCTCGCCTGGGCTGAGCTGCTGGAGGTGTCTCCTAGCCTGACCACTACACGATTGCAGGGCTGCTGCCCATTGCTCAGGTGCTCAAGGAGCCCTACCCTGACTGCTGCAGGAGACCAGTGAAGCATCGAAGTGCTGGGGCCCCCACTGCCTCGCTTGGCCAAACCCACTGAGCCCCACAGCCCGTGCTTCCTCTTCCACCCTCCTGCTGCTCTCCACCCTGCTGCCCCCAGGCTATCACCCCCACCGAGCAAACCAGCCCCACAAAAAGCTGGTTTTCACCCCTCTGCTCCTGGCTGTGGAGCCTGGAGGGCTGCTCCTCCTCCCATCAAAGAGGCACCGTCTCCTAGCCCTCTGCTTTCCAAGTGGTGAGTGGCAGGAATGCGAGCGATGCAGGAATTGCCATCACACCATTGGGAAACCAAACGTCTGACCAGACGACGGCTCTAAATTTAAGGGCTTGTTGTCGAGCCATGTGTGTGTTAATGTGCCCTTTTGTGACCAAGCTAAAGATAATTTTCCTATCTGGAGCAGCAGCTGTGTTGCAAGTTGTATGAAGAAACTTCTCTGCTAATCAAGAGCAATCATAAGAGCACGATCTGCCTCGAGAGGGTGGGCAAAGCTGGAGAGATGTGACTTGAAGCAGGGCTCTGACACTCTGCAGAAGCTGAAAAGAAGCCATTTGTAGAAACTCAAAAGATTTTTGGCTCCATGAAAAATACACAGGCCTTGCTGTTATTTAATGTAAATGTCACTTGAGAGAATAGCAAAACTTCTCCTAAACTGTAGGAAAAGTAATTTTAAATTATCTAGAGTTCAATATTCTCTGTGAAAACTGACCCCCCCCCAAAAAAAAATAAATATATATATATATACAGACCACACTGTGGAACAGAAGGAAGCTTTCAGCAAAAAAGTAGAGTTCGTTCCACCATTGTAATGAGTGTAATTTTAACTCACCTGCATATTTTAAACAAGTTGACCTTTGTAGAAGTCTACTACAGTCTTTTAGAGCTGGCAGAGGTCCAGTTACGTGTGTGTAATTGCGTATGGCATTTTATATTAGGAGACACAGGACAAACCCCTGGGTCAGCAGGGATTATCCGAATAGGTCATTTAGTATGTTACTCCCACTTCTCTGCTTGGAGGGTTGGTTTAGACATGCAGTAACACCCAGGTCAGCTGCTTAGCTTGCAGCAGTGCAGACACGTGTTGTCTCTGGGAAGGTGGGTCACTAAACAACACATTTAACTGGCAGCCTCCTGAACACAAGTGGATAATACTTACTGATCTTCTTGCGGCTTTAAAACACGGGAAGGAGTGCCAGGCTCTGTAGCCTGGTGGAGGTTTTCAGGGCTCAGAGGTACTCAGTGATGCTACAAATCTGTTTTCCTGTCTGGTGACGACATTATGCAGAGTGCCATGTGCAGGGAGATGTCACTGGGGGCTTGTAAGGGCGTGAGAGCTGCAGGCTTTAGGATTTGTGGTTTATTGTCCTTCAAGGAAATAAATGCCTGGGACACTTGGTCAACATCTAGCACTGCTTGGAGAAAGATATCTCGGGCCAGAACAAAATACTTCCTTAGTGCTGCCATCCATGTAAGCCCCTGATGGGGCAATGTGCTACTGAAGTTGTGCAGCTCTCATGACCGTGGGCCACTACTCACATGTGGGGTGTGGAGGTGGGGGCCCTGTGCAATCTGACCTGGCCTTGAAGTCAGCCATGCTCCAAGCATAAATCTTCTGCAACTCTGTGGTGTTCAGCATTCCCCGACCAGCCAGGCCACAGTGTCATGTTTCATGTATTCAGTGTTAAACTTCTTGCTTTCATTTCAGGTCCTGTTTCAGCATAAAAGTGAGATTCACAAGACTCCTCTAAGATGTCTTACAGAAAGGAGCTAGAAAAATACCGAGACCTGGATGAAGACAAGATCCTTGGAGCTCTGACAGAGGAGGAGCTCAGGAAGTTAGAGAATGAACTGGAAGAGCTGGATCCTGATGTAAGTAATTTCTACTCGGGATTTGCTAGGTGATGAATCTCATTAGTTTTGGGGGAATGGGGCTGCATTAATCATCTGTGTTGAAGTGGGATCCTTTGCAGAGCCTGTACTCAGTGCAAAGATAGAAGAGACTGGCTGCAGGTGAACGGCAGCAGTTTTGCCATCACAAGCACATGCTACATGTGGGGTCTTTGCTTTTGTGATATTCCCCTGCCCTTACCCCACAGTGTGCTTGCTCTAGGGTGATGAACACTGTAATTTGCAGGATTGATGTGAGCCAGTGCTGGTGCAGGGCAGTAAACCTGCAGAAACAAGATCTTTGCTTCTAATCAGGCCACCTTGGAGGGGATATTTTGGGGGTTTGTAGGTTGTTTGGGTTTTTTTCGGTAGCAAACTTCAAATGGTCTGTATTTTTCTCCATTTAGGCAAAAAATCCAAATCCCAGAGTTTTCCAAAATGAGACAATTACTTTTTAGCTACCTCCCAGCATCAGGAGGAGCTATGCATATGCAAACCCAGGGCCTGCTGGTACCAAGCAGTGAAAGCATTTTGGAGGCAATGCTGTCTGGTGGCCCTGGCAGGGGATGTGCAGAGCCAGCTGGCAGGCCTGTGGGTTACAGCAATGTTAGAGCATGAGACTGGGCACTGCCAAGTGAGAAATTGTTCCTGCAGCATGCAGTTAGTGTTTCTGGGGGAAATGGGCAGAGTAGGTTGCATCATCAGTGTTTTTAATTGCAACCCAGCAAAATAATTAGGAGGTGGCAGGCCAGCTCCTGGGATTAATCACATGAGTTGAAGGGCTGGTTACAGCTACCTCTGAAGACAGAGTCAGGCAGTGTTCTGTGAAAGAGGCAGAAAGGTAAAATAACTGCAAACATCTGTCAGTACAGGTGTAGCCTGCATACAGCAGTTAAAGTGTGAAGATTGGATGGTCACTTCACAGTATGAGGCCTGAGGAAGCAAGCCATTTCTTATGCCTCCCTGCTTGTGCATTAGCACAGTTCTCTGTTGCACTACAAGGTTGCCCGAGTCTAATTGCTTCCTGTTAGTCATTTTCCTTCCCAGGCTTTTCACTGATACAGGTTTAAATCGTAATTAATTACTTTCGGAAAAATCAGCATGTTGTTCAAAATCACCTTGGACGTCTTAAAAAGCAAATGTTGACTTCTGTCCAGCAGAGCTTTAAAGAACATACTTAGTGTCAAATCTGGGAATGGTCTTACTGCATTAAGGCTGTTCTATATTTATATATAAGCAGGTGGTTACGTGCTGTATGTGTCACGCACAAAGCAATTTCCCATGGTGGCTAATGTGACTGAATACCAAGGAGGCAGTTGGAAAAAGGGCTGAGGTCTGCAGGGGTTTTCTTCTGCAACAGAGTGACCTTCTCTGCAAGACACTGCCTGTAGTTTTGCAATATCTCATGAGAGGCAGAAGAGACCTCCGTGGCTCTTTGGTCTGCTCTGTGAAAGACCATGGCATTTCCCTGAACTTGTTCTTGCAGAGACACATGGGGTTTGTAAGCACTCAGACACATATAGGGAGGTGGTTTGAGTTTATGGTGAGGGTAGGGGAAGAGGCTGAGGAGAGCAGGGGGTGATGACTGAGAGTCCCCAGAGGAAAAGCAGGAGCTGCTGCTGTAGAGAAATATCTACTTGGCAACATGGACATGTTGTGGTGGAGCCAGCATTTGAAGTTTGAGGGGGGAAGGAGCATCACATCTTAGATGATGTGGGAATCAGTGAGGTTGGATGGAGATAACCGTTGGTACGAGGAGAAGCACATTGTCCAGCAACGTGGAAGAAAGGCAGTGCAATCAGGAAAGTGGAAAGGGGAAAGCATTTGATGGATGGGGGTTGTGGCCTGCAGAGATAACCTGTGTTTCTCCCCTCTGTGCCTAGAATGCCTTACTGCCAGCAGGGCTCAGGCAGCGGGATCAGACGCAAAAGCCACCAACTGGCCCATTCAAAAGGGAGGAACTCATGGCCCACCTAGAAAAGCAGGCGAAGGACATTAAAGACAGAGAAGACTTGGTTCCTTTCACAGGTGAAAAAAGAGGTATGGTCATGCTTTGTACCACGGTGAGTGCATGGCGATGAAGGCACAGTGGGCGCACAGCAGAAGGGTTATGTCTGACGTTTGTTGCTGAGCACAACTTCATTTTGACACCACTGGGGTGGTGGATCTGCCCTCTCTGCTGTTTAGCCCCAGCCCAGGCTAGCTAATGAATTGGGATGGGTTCATGCACTTGCTGGTTTGGGCACCACCTTGAGGGGATTAAGTGATGGGCAAAGGCTGTACCACTGTGCATCCTCTTTTTGTCCCCATCCCACTGCAGCTGTATCAAGCTTTTGGGAAGACATAATCTTCCATCCTCTCTAGTTTTCCCTCTGCCCAGTCCTCCTGTGAGCTCTGCAACCCACGCTCTGTCTTCCGCCATTGCTTTTCATGCTCCATCCCTACACACCAAACTTCATCTTGATATAGAAAAAACTGCACAGCTGCTCTCAGATGGGATGATCCCTACAGTTCCCATGTAGCTTTCATCACCTCTGGACAACCCCAGCCTCATTTCCCAGTCTCCAGCAGCTTGCATGTTCCTGTCTTCCTGCATTGTACCCTGTGGCAGCTGCTGCAACCTTGCTCCGCGTGGCCCTGGGGCCTCTGAGCAAGGGGTTTCCTCTCCCTCTTCTTTTTCCTCTCCTTCTGATATCTGTTCCTGTTCTGGTGTATGTCCTGTTACCCAAAGGACTTTGCTGTTCAACACTCTGAACGTTGTCTCACATGGCTCAGTCCTTGCCTCTTCATTCCAGAAGCTTCTCAACAGTTTCTGCTGTTTTGTGTCCTTCTGTACCATGGTCCCCCTGCAGCAGAAGATGTGGTTATAAGCTGTTCATGCTACTGGTTGCTCCACATAAAAAAATAAGTGTATGAAAACATGGGCATGTGAGCATGTTCCCCAAGTGAGGTGTTTCTCAAGCTGCCTCCTTCCTGATCCATGTGCCTCTTTGAGAAAGAGCTTGTGTTAAATCTTTCAGTTTAACAAAACTTAATGTGGTATTTTTAGGAAAAAAAAAAAAAAAAAAAAAAAAAAAAAAAAAGAGTTCTCCTTGAAAGAAGTAGATGAAAAGAGTAAACTGAGTGTTATCAGGAAGAGCAATATAGCAGCCTCAAGCTTACACTGTCCCAGTGCTGGCTCCGTCTTGGCTGTCCCACAGGCAGTAGCCATGCTCCACAGGAGAGGGAAGCATTGCAGGCATTTTGAGTCTTCAGCTCCTGGCCTGTGCTAATCGCGTTTCAATCTGGTGTGATCTCAAACGCAGTGAACATATTTTCACTTTTAACATGCTGTTGAGTGAGGACACTACTCACATTGACTGTGAGCCAGAGATGGTAAATTACGTACACACAGTTGTGGCAGAGCTGGAAATAAATCACCTCGTTTGCAGTTCAGAGGGTGATTTACTAGTTTGCCGTGGGAGGTGCTCTCCCTGGCTGTACTGCTGGACAGGGTAGGAGTTAGTGTGTGCACATGTGCTGTGTTACGATACATAATGCTGTGTTTGCATGCACTGTTTAATTTAAAGCTCAAACTCTTAATAAAGCATGACTGAGATATGAAACTTTCTAGAATTAAATGCCAGAAGTTTCAATGACACTGAGGTGTCAAAAGGAGTTCCTGTGTGATGGCAGAATTAGGTTTGCCCTGTTTTTTTAGTTCCCTGCTGAACTGACCAGGTGGTGCGCACAGTTGGCCAAGCCGAGTGTCTGGTGAGACAGCGGCTCTGGGTCTCCCCACCAGGCCAGAGCTGAGGGGCCAGCCCTGCCCAGACGTTCAGCTGCAGCCTACCCAGGAGTTGCCTGGCCATGCCGGCACACGTGACACTCTGCCTATTTTTGCCAGAGCAGCTGTGTCCCAGGGCCAGATTCCTGCCCCGTCACCAGGCAGGAGATGGGCCGTTTTGCACAGGGCTGTTTATAGCAGCCTCCATTTCATACCGGGGAGCCTGCAGCACAGTTGCTTCTTCCTTGAGACTAAATTTAGCTGCTTTTGCCTTGGCATGTCCCTGAGCAGCAGGATCTTTGTTTCTCCCCTTCAGTGCTGCTGACTCTGGTTTCAGAGGGGGACAAAAATAGTCCTGGCTGGCATGCCAGGCCAAGAGCTTTGCCCTCATTATCTCTCTGCAGCAATTCTGGACTATTTCAGGAGAGGGGACTGCTCCGAAATGCTCCTCTCTCCCATCCCTGGCAGCACTGGATTGACCCAGCAGGCTGCCCGCTGCCATGGTGTGTTAAAGCACAATGAGCCTCTCTCTTTTCTTTGGTGGTGAGCGGTCGCTGGTAGGTGCCTCATTGTGAGATGGCAGACCTGAGGAGCCCTGAGGAGCCCTGCCTGCCCATGGGCAGTGGGAGCCATGAGGAACTGGCAGCAGCCCTGAGCACCATCTGCTGCCCAGCAGCTCCCTGGGATGCAGCCAGCTCTGTCAGAGAAGGGGTCGTGGCTTGCCCAGTGGTCACCCTGGGCAAGGGGATGGGGGGATGTGGGGAGCCCTCAGCGTTCAGAGCTGGGCTGGAGCTGCACCACTTGCAGCTCGGCCCCTTGTCTGCATGGGCAGCTCCTGTCAGGAAAAGGCGACAAGTGAGCAGCAGTGTTGTGTTGCCAGCTGTACCTGTTGCTTTACACCTCTGACTCATAGGGAAAAGGCCTATTCCTTGGCCGGTTGCTGGCCCAGGAGGTGGAGAAGGGCAGTCTCCATCTGGCATGCCCTCTGTGTCTTTACCCCTGCCCTACTGACCTCTGCAACAATGCTGAGCCAGACCAGCTGCCCCAAGCCTGCTTCTTCTTGCCTCCTCTGTGCTGGATGACTGACTACTCTCTCTGCCCACTGCCAGGCCCCCTCCACCACCTCCTTTCCACTCTCTTTTGACTAATGTGCCATTTGCTGTGCCATCAGAGTTAGCAGTGGGAGCTGTCTCAGAGGTAGAACCAATCCTGCACAGTGCTGGATCCAGGCCACTGGCCTCTCAGTCCGTGTGAGTGCTGGCAAGTCTCCATCCCTTTTCTGCAGCCTCCAAAGAAGTGACGTCCTGCATGGTCAGGCTCTGCATGGCTTTCTGAGGACGGTCATCTTCCTGTACAAATATATGGTTGGGCTTTTGCAGATGCAGCCCTCTATGCTGGGGAAAGCATCCAGCTCTTGGATTCTGCCTCCTGGCTAATGGGAAGGGATTCAGCGTCTCCTCTGATTTTTCTCTCAGTCCTTGTGTCCCCTCTGTCCTTTTCACTGTGCAAATCTCACCCCATGGAAATAAATGCATCTGCATGGCTAGTTGTGGAACAGGTGCTATAGCTATACTGAGAGTGACCTCACTTTGCATTTATAGGAAAAGCTTGGATCCCCAAGCAGAAGCCGATGGATCCTGTTTTGGAAAGTGTGACTCTGGAGCCGGAACTGGAGGAAGCCCTTGCTAATGCCTCTGATGCAGAGCTCTGTGACATTGCTGGTAAAATAGTTTTGCATTAATCGGGGGTACTAGTTTCTTTTTGTTTGCTCTCTTGTGGGAAATGAGCTATTGAGCTTTTTGCTGTTTATCTGAATGCTGTCAGTTTTGACAGGATTTATTTCTTTGTTAAAAAAGAAATGTATAAGTTACTATCAGCCCATGTGATTTGATCAGGAGCATGGATCAAAGCTGAGGAGGGAAAAGAAGGATCTATCAAGGGAACAGTGTGCTCTTTGATCTCTTCCCCTGTCTCTGCCACCAAATCTTGCAAATTGCAGCCTGTCACCTTCAGGAGCTCAGATTTCTTCAAGCCAAACCTCTAGGAAACAATCAAACAGAGCCAGTGAGAATGTGGATTTCTTGTGCAACTTATTAAAGAAGCCATGAGGTTAGAGCAGTCTTTCAACAGATGCTCAGGGCAGCTGTTTGTTAAAGAGCTTTTCCAACATATTTTAAAGCTACGGATTTCTAGCAATTTGTGCAGTTGGTCAGTTTTGTGAGTGTTAGCTCAGTGGGTGAAATCCATCATTAAAACACTGGTGTACTTCACAACAACTGAAGAGCAGGTTGGAATGTTCAGCGAGCTGGAGAGAGGGACAGAACAACTGCAGTGTGGTTCGAGCCCTGGGAGCATGCTCTTCACCAGGCTGAACAAGCCCCGTGCAAACCAAAGAGGGCAGGTGTGGCCCCTGCCCAATGGGTTTGTGTTTTGTGCTCGGTGAGGTCAAGCAGTGTCCCCTTGCTGCTTTTAAGGCCGTGTTGTCTGAGTGGAGGTGGCCCCAGGCAAGCCTCCTTGCCCTGCCACTTTAGAGATGACAATATTGGTACCTTGCTAAAGTGAGTAGTGTCGACCTAGGTGTGTGACTGGGACAGGATGTGCCTTGGACAAAGGAGCATATGAACACCCCCTTGCTGCTTTACTGAGCTCACGTCCCCTGCTGGTCTAGTAGTCAGGAAGTATTTCAGTGTTACTGGCTGCTTCTTCCAGTTCTGTCTACTTCAGACTAACATACTCCCTAGCAGTGCCCTCCTTGCCAGGAGTCTGTAAGATAGCCTGTAGAATAACCACAACAGCTAGACATCATCTACATAATAACATTGTAGTCTAGCTTAGAAATGTGTTTCTGCGTTAAGGTTTCCAACATATGTACCTTGGCCAAGCATTGCACCTCTGGCATTTGCTTTTTAACTGTACTTCTAGACTCCTGTAAAGCCCTACCCTACAAAATCTGCCTTTCTAAGCTCCAGATCTGTGCATCAATTATTTTTGCAGAGAAATGCTTTGGGTCACCTTGATTAGCAATTGCTGGGAGATTACACTTCAAGTGGCAGCAGGAGAACTGATGTGATACAAGCTGTGTTGAAGTCTCAATATTGACAGTGACAGTGTTGCTTTTCCAAATTTGCTAAGACCATGAAACAGCTCCTGCCTGTTTAGCAGGAGCCTGCTTAGTAGGATAGTTCTTGTGGATGCTCCCATCGAGTCCTGGAAGGGCTCCCATGCCTCTGATCAGCTGAGTGAGGCAGAAATGGGAGGCCTTCATTCTGCTTGAGTTCCTTTGGATAATACACAGTAAGCACCAGGACTTAGAAATAGTGGGTTCCTCTTGTCTACCAGCACAAACTCTAGTCCCCACATGGTCATAGCAGCAGATGCTTCCCTCTGTCTGCAGTCCAGATATTCACAGTCCTGGCTAGTGGAGAGATTTAGTTGTCAGAGTAAGCCGTGTTTGGGGTGTATGTGTGTCCCCAAAATGCTGAGCCTGCAAATTACTTTCCCAAACTCTGTCTCACTCCTGAAAATCTCAGCAGTGAGAGAAAAGGGCTGGCTAAAATACAAACAAGCAAATTCGAAGTGCCCACCCTCACTCAGACTTTCAGGCAAAGGATGCTCTGCCCTATGCAATCCAGCCAGGATGTGCTGGAAGGGTGTGGGGGCATGGACGGTGGTGTTCACTGATGCCCTTTGCTGCAGGTTGTCCTGCCTGTGCAACCCAGATCTGGAGGCACAGTGAGCTGTCACAATAGCAGATGCCATTCCCGTGATGGGCTTCAGGGATAGCCTTTTCCTGCAGCTCCAGTCCCTCTTGGCCAAAGCACCAAAGAAATGATGGTGAACTGGTGCCAAACAAGCATAAAGAGAGCAGCTCATGGGAAAGCAAAGTACTTTCGTGGTGGCGTGCTTGAATTTCAGGGAGAGATTTTTCCTTTGTGTATTTTAACCACTGTGCCCATCCAAAAGTCAAGATTTGCGTCTGTTTATAACAAGTATTCACGTCTGTATTTTTCTTTAGAAAGTCATATAGTTATTTAAAAGAAAAAGGCGTTGATTAGACAACCAGTTTATTGTCTAAGATGAACTTTCTGTGAGTCGCAAGGTTATTTTTATAAACAGAACCCTTTGCCCCCAGTGTTTATAAGCCATTGGCTTCCCACTGCTTATTCGCAGCTGGCAAGAATATCAGCAGTTTACCTGGGGCTTGTTTCAATGTGCATTTGCTTATTGGTTTTGCAGTCATGAGCCTGAGATACACAAATTGGCAGAATTTTGTCTGGTGGGCTCTCACAGTCTTGGAATTTCGTTCATACCATCACTTTCTGCATTTCAGCTGAGCCAGCAGAGCTTTAGTTTCTCACAGTGTCAACTTCTAAGCACACAAAGATCAATTCAAAGCCCACCACCACCCTGTAAGCACACAATGTGCATTGCCACACTTCAGACCACAGTCACCTCGTATGTTACTGCCCGAGGGGGTCAGTTTGGTTCTGTGTGGGGCACAGCTCATCTCAAAGACTGGACTGTTGCACTGTGTGGCACATGCCCAGGTGAACAAGAGAGATGAAGGTCTGCAGGCTCCTACTGGACTGGACCCCTTAGGTCAAATCCTACCAGTGGTGCTTTTTGTGTGTTTTATTGTCTTCCCCTTGCTATTTTTGTGTGATACAGAATCAGTTCAGCTACTGGGAAGCCTGTTCTGTTCACCTGTTGGTTGTCTGCAAGGTGAAGTTCCTCTTCTGCTATGAATCATACCACATTGGCATAAACAAGGGAGCGCATCTGAGTGCTGTTGTGTATTTGTGACAGCCAAGGGGCTTGGTCCCACCTTTGTATGTTGCTCTGTGCTTGCTCAGGGGAAGGTAATGCACTACAGACCCCCATCCCGGGCAGCAAGGCATGTGTGTGTCTTTTTCCTAGCTTTGGAGCCTGCAATACCTCAAGTCATGTTCTTTTTTTGTAGCCATCCTGGGCATGCACACCTTGATGAGTAACCAGCAGTACTATGAGGCGCTGGGGAGCAGCACCATTGTGAACAAAGAAGGGCTCAACAGTAAGTGATGTGAAGTGTTAGCATGCTGCTCTGTTTGGCTTTGAAGCTGCTAGCAGAGGCAAGGTGGGAATTACTTTTTAGGCTGAAGGTTGGAGGCATGACTGTCGGAGCAGCCTGTGATTGCAGGGGTGTTCTCAGGTGCATCCTTGCCCTGTGAGATCCCGTGTAGCCTCAACTGCTGCCCTAGCACCATCTGGGAGCAATGGCATCCAAGAAACAGCCCCAGGCAGGCAGCGTGCCCCCCACCACCCAGTGCTGGACCCTAAGAGCACAGAGCAGCAGGCAGCAGCTGTCCTGTGCTGGCTGGCCCCAGTGCCAGGCAGCCTTTCCGGATGCACCTGAGCGTAGGTGGAGCTGCCAAGTGCTTGTTGGGTCTCTCATCCTGTGTCTGTCTGTCAGGTCACGCTGCCCTCTCCCAACACTGCTTCTGGAAGAGAAGCACACCCAAAGAGAACATGATACTGCTCAGGGTGCTTTCAGTTTCACATATCTTGTTTTTCACTTGCAGGTGTGATTAAGCCCACACAGTACAAACCAGTTCCTGATGAGGAACCAAACTCAACGGATGTGGAGGAAACTCTGAAACGAATACAAAGCAATGATCCTGATCTTGAGGAAGTCAACCTTAACAATATTATGGTATTTGCTCCTTTCAACTCTCCTCTCTTGTTAACAGGACCATGCATTTGACACGTGGAAGGCAGAGACCAAGTCTGTTTTGCTGCACAGAGTAATACCATAACATTGTATGTAGCCAGGCAAGAAACACCAGTGCTTCCTTCCCATCTCAGTTCTGGCCAACAGGGCTTGTTACCTGCTGTGGGACAATAGAATGGGGCTGGTAGCAGGAGGACTCCTGTAGATGCCTGGAAGAGCAGAGCTGTGTTGAGGGTAGTTTGGGACATCTGTCTGATCTGCTTAAAGCCTGTCTGGTTAAAGGTGTTCTAGATTGCTTTAATGGTTCAGTCAGGCACATTTGGTGGAGGGCCTGTTTATGTAAAATAAAATGGTGGGAGGAAGAAGGCTTCATAATCCTGACACTTGCCATGAAAATATGAAGAAGTCTCCCTTCTTGCAGGTAGCTCTGTCCATCTCCCAGCCATCCCTTCTGTGGGACTCCTTTACTTCTTGTAGAAAGCAAATCAGGACACAACACCACTTCTTATGTTGCCTCTGGGACACATACACATACTAAAATATACAGTTTCTATCTGTCCTCCCTGACTCCAGGGTCCTCTCTCCAGGGGTTCTGTTTAATGATGACATATTCAAACAGCAAGAACATGGATTACTGCACATGCACGTTAAAAACACTTGTGGCATGCCAGCTGCACCTTCCTATAATGAAAAGATTTTTACTTTAATGTATTTGATTCTGGCTAGTGACCCTGAATATTGTTTGAGGAAAGCGGGCTAAGGATCTGGCAGGCAGGCACTTTTTTGTGTGTTGGACTGAAGACTTTGGGACATGGTTTGGAGAACTGGGGAGTAGCAGTGGAGAGGGTAAACTGCAGAGGCTCTCTGTTATGATTCTGCTGGTGGCTTTGACTGTGGATGATTCCATGTGGTGGGATCCAAATGGTGTGGCAAGAAGTCCAAGCTGAGGATACCGCTTAAAATTTTAGACAGGTGAAAATTTGTGCATCTGAAAAGGGTATCTAACAGGCCTGATAAGTGAAAAATACTCATTTTGTTGGAACTTAAAATAAGCAGCATGGATTTATTTTCTGGGCTGAGACCTAATATGGCAAATGTTAACCTGAAAGAAAGCAGTCAAGGGTGTCTGTGGTTTGTTCTACAAGGAGATAATTTCAGGTCTTTCTGGATAAGGCCCCGTAGGTGGAAATTTTCCTGAACATGCCATGAATGTTGCTCAGTGCTGTCATTCACATTAACAAGCTCAGGAGCAGCGCTTTGTAGGCTCATGGACCCTAGTTACATACATCCCCACAACGCCTGCCTTTGTAAGTAGCTGAGTTTCTGGGCAGTTCAATTAAACAGCAGAGACATTGTAGCATCAAATCCAGGCAGTGAGCTATCAGCAGAGTGGGAAACGGGATGGAGACCTGGCCATGCTCATTAGGCAATGCTGATTATAGCAGAAGAACTTGTAAAAACATGTATTGACCCCTTCCTAAATTACATCATTTGGTGATTTCACCTTCATAAGACATTTAAAGTATCATTTAAACGTATTTTATATTCCCGCCTACGGACAATGGCCTAACACAGGTTTTCTTACTTTTCACAGAATATTCCCATACCGACTTTAAAAGCTTTTGCGGAGGCACTGAAGAATAACACCTATGTGAAGAAATTCAGTATAGTTGGGACGCGGAGCAACGATCCTGTTGCTTTTGTAAGTACTGTCAGCTTGTAGCCATAAAGCTGTGACAGGAGCTGTTCTTGGGCAAGGTACTTTCAGAGTTTCTGGCTGACTGCTGTTGCACTGTTTGCCGCGTTTGGCACATTCTGCACCTCCTGGCATTTGGTGCAGGTGCTTCAGTTTCAAGAGCACTAGTGAAAGCCAGTGACAGACAGGATTGGGTTCCTTCAGTTCCTTTTTCAGCTGTGGAGCTTTCAGCACAGTCTTTTAATCCCATTTGGCCTTGTATTTGTCCTCAAGGATCTCCTGGTAAAGGAGTGTGAGACAAGGACTGACTTTGCAGTGGCATTTTGTAAAGCAGTTTGTCTCTCTGGATTTATCCTACATCAGAGCCACCCCATTTGTTTCTGTTGGTAAGAAGGCCTACGCTGCTCTGTGCTGCTCACCTGTCCCAGCCATGGCACATGTCTGCTCCAGCTCCCTTTCATACACTCCTTTGTGCAATCCTGTGCAGAAGCAGGACTCTGCATTTCCTATGCATGGCCTCTGTGGGTGAAAAGGGTCTTTTTGGCTCCTGCGAGTGGTCTTAACTACCAGTGGGGATGCAGAGAAGTGCTGAGCTGTTCTGCCTGGCCCTTTTGCTGCCTTCCAGGCTGCATCCTTGCACACTCCTCCAGCACTATAGTGCCCAGTTTTTGCTTTTCTTCACCCAGGCCATCTCTACCTACCTCCATGCACACATGTGCACACTGGCTTCCTGTTAAAAAAACACCGCTTTTTGGAGGGGGAGTACAGCCCTCATGTTATTTCAGGTGCTCTGGGCTGAGGAAGAAGCCTGTGCAGGCAGCACTGGTGATGTTTGAGGGCCCGTAGGGCACTGCACAGGGCTAAGGGAGCTGTGGAGACAAGTGCTGTGTGAGTTGGGCGCAGGTCAGCTCTGCCACTTGAGCATCACCTTCCGGTTCTTATGTTTCGTGATGTAGACAGGTTCTCCCATGCAGCTTATGAAATGACATCATCAGATCATTGAAGGGGTTGGGGGCATGCCAGCCCGCTTCTGGTCTTACCAGCTGAGGGAAGCAAAAGTGATTAATACAGTTGTGATGCCACTTGGGAGGATGTATTGGATGTGGAGAATCCCTTGTTCAAGACAGACGCTTGTCTCTCTGCCTGCTGTGAAGGGAAACATCTCAGCCCCACACAAGGAGCAGTGTGGGCAGGGAGCTGATCTGGCAGAAGGCAGTGCCAGCATCCCTGCCATCACCTTGCTGGGTGCTGGCGTTAGCAGAGGGACAAATGAAGCTGCCACAGGGCAGCTGCAGGTGTGGATTGTCATCTTTTGGGGTGGCCCTAAGGGTTTCTCCATACAAGGTTTTTCTGTGGCCTCCAGCATGCTCACTTTCAAGAATCCCCCCGCAACAGGGGGAAACCCCATTCCCCCTGCACAGAGCCCTCCTGTCTGGTGTCAGAGAAACAGCTCAGCACTCAGGGTCCTCCCGGTGTCCTCCAGAAGTGAGGGGAGTTGAACCCCTGCTACTCCAGGGTACTCTGCCCCTGCCTGTCTGACTGCCATCTCTTTCCCACCCACCTCTGCCCACAGGCACTGGCTGAAATGCTGAAAGTCAATAATACGCTGAAGAGCCTGAATGTGGAATCAAACTTCATTTCTGGGTCGGGGATCCTGGCAGTTGTCGAAGCGCTCCAGGGCAACACCTCACTTGTAGAGCTGCGCATCGACAACCAGGTAAAGCACATGTGAGCCAGAGCTCTGATCAAGTGGGTGTGTCCTGGCTGCAGGAAATGGAGTAGCTGGTCAAGGTGGAGGGTGGCAGCCCACTGCCACTGCCAGGTTGCTTTGGATGGGTTTCAGCCCCCTGTTTCTGCTGCAGTTCCTGAGCAGTATCTGCTACTACCTACAGTAATTAACAGCAGCTGTGGCAGTCCAAGCAGCTCCCTGTGTTGTGGTGCTGGCCTGGAGAGCAGTGATGCACCTGCCCAATATCACACCTTTCTCCGAGCTTTTGCAGGGACTTAAATCATGTCTGTGTAGTAAAACTGAAAATTTACTACAATGCAAGGGAAAGAGAAGGAGAGATCTAGAGCGTGTGGTGTTACAGATGCTGTGGCAAGTTTAGCTCCCCCAGAAGGACTTGTGGGAACATCTGCTGGAAGGGTTGGAGCCACTTGGTTGTACCAGGAATAGGCCAGGAGTTTGTTTCACCATCTCCAAGTCAGAAATGCCAAATGGACCAACAGGTCCAAAGAAGGAGGGAAAAGATGGAGATGGCAGGTAAGTGTTCCTTCTGAATCACCCTCTAACCTGACCAGCTTTCTTTCCTGTTTTCTGTTTTCAAAAGAGCCAGCCCTTGGGCAACAAAGTGGAAATGGAAATTGCAAACATGTTGGAAAAAAACACCACCCTGCTGAAGTTTGGATACCACTTCACTCAGCAAGGTCCCCGGCTCCGTGCCTCCAATGCCATGATGAGTAACAATGATCTAGGTGAGTCAGGCTGGCTGTAAGCCAGGAATCAAGAGAAGGTCCCTCCCTTTGTCTGTTGGCAGTTCCTGGTGGGAGACGGGGCAGAACTGCTCAGTTGAAGGCTCTGGTGGATATGCTTGAATTAGAAACCACCTCTTTGAAGCACCTGAGGACTTGCTTGTCAAGGAGGAAAGCAGCCTCCACTGACCAGTTCCTTAACACAGCTGCTGTCAGCCAGGCAATTGGTCGTGCTCCAAACCTGGAGACGCTGGGCAGTTAAAACTCCCAGAAGAGGCAGCATTTTTGGCAGTCACAGTAGGTCTTGTTGGGAAGGAGCAAGAGCTGCTAACAGGCTTCAGTGTGATAATAGCATATGGCACATGGGTTGTGAGCTGCCAGCACTTGTGATTCCTGCCAAGCTTCATTGCAGTTTAATAAGGAGATGAAAAGTAGGAGAGTTGAACTTTGAAGGCAGTGGGACTTGGCCCATCCCCTTCAGCAAAACAAATTGGAAGTGTTTCTAGGGAGAGGTGGGAAGCCACATGGCTTTGAGTCATCTTTATACCCTCAGTGAAGTGATCAGAAGTGCTTGTGAAGCTAAATGCAGGCAAGTCTGCAAACTGCCATTTCAGCTGGTCCATGTGGCAGAGGCTTTCCATGGCTACAGGCTGCTGCGGAGCACTGGAAATCAGACCAGCAGAGCAGCATGGAATGCAGCCAACATACCAGCCACCCTGTTCTCAATGGCTCTGACCTGCCTCGGCAGGGTGGTTACCAACATGACAGTGCCAAACTCCTCCTTGGCAGCAGCAGCCGATACAGTGGTGAGGAATAAGCAGAAGTTTGCAGCTTGTCCTGTTAGTACACTGTGAAGGACTCCTTCCCCAGGACGGTGGGGGTTTACAAGAGGCAGCAGCTGCCCTAACCCAGTGCTGGGCAGAGTCGGAGGTTGGGCTGGAGGCTCCCAGGGACACCCACCACCACTAGCACTGCTGGGTTCTGCCAGACATCTAGAAAGCAAGGGCTGACAGGCAGAGTCTGAGAAAATCCCTGATGTATAAATGCCAGCCGTGAAGAACTGGTGGAAAACTGGAGCCACACATTTTAATCTGCATATGGCTTACCACAGACAGAGTCTTCTGACCCTTTATGAATCAACTTCAGGTTTAAAAGCCACCGAAAAACAGCTTTAAGTGGCTGCCATATTTAGACAGATGATAAATATGTGTTTTTTAAAAAAGATAATAATAAATAATTTAAAAAAAATAAACCTTGCTTCAGCCAGTACAGAGATTCTGTGCCAGTTCTTCAGTGGTCACACAGAATACTCAGTATTACAGTTCACTGCATATTTATTCTGCCTGTGGCTGCATTCCTGGTCGCTAGAGAGCTGCCCCTGGAAAGGCTTGCTATTTTCTGTCCTGTGGAGCAGGGCGAGGTTATTAATGACAGTGCAGCACCTGACATTCAAAGTAATCAGCTGGAAGTGCATTTTGCCCTTTTTTCCCCATTAAGATCTGCATTTTTGTCTTATTTGGTTCTTGTTTGCAGCTCGCATTCATCAGTGTGATGGCCTCTGGCAATAGCAGCTCAGCTCTACACCTGGACCATGTATAAGTATAGAAAAAAAACCTTCCTTTTTCTGTCAGCAACAGCTCTCTGCCTGTGCTCCACTCCAGTGCTCTTGCCTACCATCACCTGATGCTACCAGAACTTGGTCCTATAGCTTCTGTTCTCTAAAATGCTATGAACCAACTATGAAGGCTTTTACATTGCTTCTTATGATGCAACTTCTGCATCCTCTTTATAACTTTTTTTTTCTCTTTTCCTTTTTTTCCTCACATTTCTTGAAAAGGCGTGAGTGTAGCAGTCAAGGCTGTACATCAAGTTGAAAAGTAGATAGACTGGTTTGACCATGTTAACCTTGGTTAGAGGGGCTGGAGGCTAAAAGCTTAGGATAAGAAATCAGATGGAATTTTTAATATATTTTTTTTTTAAAGCTTGAAAAGGCAATTGAGAAAAACTAGCAAAGCAACAACTGTGGCATCCATCTCCTGCTGTCTTTACATCAGTCAGCATCAGATAATGTTTTGGCCAAAGCCGAATTGCAAAGACAAACTGTGTGAAATACAATTGCAGAACAAGGGATGTGAGGCCGAAAGTAGCTTCTGACCCTAAAAATTGATAGGGATGGAAACCCCATCTTAGCTTCCTTAAACTGTAAGGCTGTGCCTACTGTGTGAAGCAGGAATTCAGAACCTGATGCTACTTTGTTTCCTGGCAGAAAGTACCCCTCTAGGCTCCTTTCCACAGCTGGCAAGGCAAGCCAAGCCTGCCCTCCACATCTTCCCAGTGCCATGACTGACTCCCCTCCCTCTTCTTTTTCAGTGAGGAAGAGAAGACTAGCCGAGTTGAACGGGCCTATTTTTCCCAAGTGCAGAACTGGAGTGTAGTTCCTGGCTGTGGAGGTCATTCCCGGTGATCTGTGCTACACTGTGGAAATCTGAAGGCAATTAAGTGCCTTGACAGAGTATTTGTGGTGCCTCAGTTCTGTTTAATGCACTAACAGTTTAAATTAACTAGTGGCTGTAGTTGAAGATTTTTCTCCAGTAGGACTGTTGATGTTTTCTGTAGAGCTGGAAACTGCTCAAGCCAGTTAACAACCTGCAATTTTTATGCAATCTAAGTTTAGAGTACATCCCAGTGTAAAAGTGAATCTTAATTAACCTGGGACCTAATTTTTCTATAAACTACCTGCACGGTGTTTCATACAGTTAGGATGTGGTATGCATGAGTGAAAGATAGAACTGTTCCACACGAATTATAGAAGTATTAAAAAAATACTTTATTTTTTTTTTTATTCCAAATTGATCTCAAGTAATTAGAGAGAAGCAACTCGTTTAACAAGCACTTATACTACCTGGAAACATGGCTAACTTCAAGAATTGTGATTTACACTTTTTTACCAACATCTGTCAATCAGTTGGAGATGCTGTTTCAAATGTGTCTCTGTGTTTCTTAGAAAAAAAATTCTATCTACCCCCTGATTAAATGGAACTTAAGGCCTCCAACAACGTCTCAAAAATCGATGTCTTAATATCCTTCTATCCTACACACATCTGAAGAAAAAACACTACCTTTATAGATGCAATGCAAATCCTAACCCAAGAGAGATGGCCAAGCTAATCAGCAAACCAGAACCCTCTCTTCAAAAATCTCCACTCCCTTCAGATCCCTAATGTTAAAAGTGTGTGTCCAGATATTCATTGGAAACAAATCCCATTCTTTCTTTGCTGTTTTATCTAGATGGCTATGTCCATTAATTAAATTTTGTTCTGCTAGGAATTGTTTCTTTTACTGCCTTCCCTAATGCCTGCATAAATGCAACAATAGCTGTGCCCTAGTAAAGCTGTTAAGTGAAATACCCCAACTCTGAATTTACACTGCAAACAGTCTGACAGCTTTCTGTCCGTCTACCACCATAATCTAGCCTGGAAGGAACTCTCCACAGGCTTGTGTAGCTCCCAGACATGCAGTGCATTGGACACAGCACTATCCCATCCAAAACTCCCACTATTAACATGGGTGGGATCCTGCTTGCTAGTAAGTCTCCTGGCAGAAGTGTTGCTGTACTGAAGCCTTATTCTTGGTCTGATGACAACGTGTCCTGGAAAATGTTCTCACTTGTTAGAAATCTGTCTGTGCACACCTGTTAAGAGTGAAGTTCTGCAAGCCTTTTACATGTATACCAACAGAAGTCCCTCAAATTGCTTCAGAGCTTGTGTGAAAATACCACGCATGGTTTAGCTCTGACCACTGGAGTAGAGAAACCCTGTACTTTCAGCAATACAGGAGACATTTGTTGCTCTTAAAAATCTTAATAAATGCGCCAGTGGTGTCAAATAAAGTGCTTCACTATAGCTTCTTCCCTCCACCCTGCAAATTCCATGTCAGAATATGTAAGAAAAATAATGGAAAACTTATTAAAAAGCCAACCAACCAACAACCTGGCAGATAGCCTCTTCCTTCCATATGCTCCACAAATACTTCAAAATCATCAACTGAATCATCAAATTGTGTTTCAGCTGAGCCATCCATGCAGATTTGCATGGTGTGGGCTCAGCTCTTCCACTGGCTTCAGAAGAACATAAATTCATCTTATCCTGGGAAATCCTGACTGTGCTAAGAGACCCAGACATGCAAGGAGATACGTCTGCAGAGCATGGAGCACTACCCATGGATACTGCGATAGCATTTTTACCTGAATGAAAAAAAAAAAATAGCCCTTACAAAGGAAAAACTAAACAAAACCAAAATCAGCAAGAACTTTGTCCTGTGTTTCACTGGAGCAGCATGCAAATTTACCATGCAACCTACACATACATGAAGCTGGCAGGACCACTCCAGGTTCCTCAGTTGATCCTTACAGAACTGCTTAGCTGAAAGATGTGTGTGAGAGCTGAGATCTGTGCAGCAGAGACAGGCAGTGCTGAGAGGCATCAGGCTTTGTAGTGAATGGCATCAAGCTGTGCAGCAATGGGAACTACAAAATGGTGATATTTAGGAGAAAAAGAGATCACTGTCCCAGCAGTTCTCCAGGAAAAGGGAAAAAAGCCATCTGCTGACTGCAGCATCTGGCAGATGCAGCCAATCCTGCTTACCTGTCACCATCCCTGGAGCTAATGTGCCTACTCTCAGGCATTATTACCACTGAGGTGCCTGGATCCTACCATACAGCATTTTACATGTTAAGTCCTTATTTATATTCATCTGACAAAACTGATCCAGAAGCCAGGATGCAGAAGCTGCTCATGGACTAACTTGCAAGAGGGAGGCTACAGATGTCTCTTAGCCACCTCACCCCTCCTTGCAGCAGAGGAAACCTGGCTTTATGGGCCTCCATTTGCACATCTCAGACCAGCCTCCTCCCTTGCCTTAGAGCAGCAAAGCCCAGAAGAGGCCCCATGGCTCCCCTCTGCCTTTGAGGTAGAATCTCCAGCTGCCAGGAGTGCTCAAGAGAACTGTACCTTGTAGCTAGGTCTACCACATGGCAGACAGCTAGCTAGGTTTCAACATTTACCTCTGCAGCATTAACACAAATGCACCTCTGCAGGTGTATTTGTGCAGTATTTCAAAAGTTAGGATGGAAGCACTAAAAGTTCTTTATCATCAGCATAGGACTTCCAGAAGTGTACTATATAATATATAGTTGTTGCCATTCTGTACTGTTAAGTGATACAGAAACAGCCTTCCAAGTAGATGAGCATGTTCCAGACGTGCTGACAGACTGAATTATAAAATTGTGTTATTTTTAGCCTAACAGATGATGAAAATAAAGACTTGAATATGCAAGTTGGGACACTCCCATTAGTGCTCTAGACCAGGCCTGCAAGTAGAGCTTGCATGATTTTCCACAAATATTCCAGTCCTCAAAAGCACAGAGGTTAACTGGCCAGCAAAGCTTGGGAGGCAAGATGCCAGGGGACCATGAGGATGGCTTAGACTTCAACTGATGGGAATTTGCTAATTTCTTCTCCAGTATGGAGAAAAATTTACTATTAAATGTCATCCTAGAAAGATCCCCAAAGGAGAAATTATTGAGTTTCATGTAAGGAATGGTCATAAAGACAATTCCTCAGTGGCTGGTTTCAAGGTAGCATTACTGGAAGTAGGAAGAAATGCTTGCCATGGCTTCAATGGAACCAATGCCCATGTCCTTAAGTTGCTAGTCAAGCCAACAACGAGGCCTTGCTGAATTCATAGCACTGTGAGAGAAAGCTGCAATCTATACAAAATAACATTGCCGTAACTGTAATTAAGCAACTGCAGAAACCTGAGTAAACTGTTACCTTGCTTTTAAAAACAGTTGCCAGCAAAAAATACTAACAAACCAGTAAGTGATTTTGATTTCCTGATGACTAACTACTATTTAGTACCAAGAATGACAGCAAGTTGCAAAGACATTTTTGAGTCAAGACACATCATCTACACTATTAGTAAAACCCTTCTGTACATTCTACAGCATCAAGCACACAAAGCAGCAGGTGGAAAAGTATTTTGAGCTCATATGCTGCAAATCTCTTCAAAGACAATTTCTCCACTAGTAACAGCTGGAAATTGCATAAACATCTCACAGCTTTTGAAAAGCTCAACCCCTATCTACAAAGCACAAATGCTCCCCAAATCTTGAATTATTTCATGTGGATCTTGCAATGTCCTTTTAGCTGTTGCTGACATTTATGCACATGTGAGCATCACTTCCAGTGTTGTAATGCTGCTTTTTTGACAGCCTCTGTGCTCCCCTGTCTGTGTGTCTCAGTTTCAACATGCTTCAAGCTGTCCATTTTTCTGAGTGCAAGCAGAGCTAAGCCCTGGATATTTCATATACTGACAAGTTGAGGGAAACAACAGTTCCTGGGGAGACAGAGCACTGGAATGAGGTTTACTTTTGCTGTTCATCCCATAGGTCACACAGAACAGTGTGGGCAGACAGTATGTATCTGTGGGCCTTTGCTCCAGTTGCAAGAGGGGTCCTGGCACTGCTTTACAGCCAGTTTTACACAGGAGTCAAGTCAGTGACTTCAGGTAACTACCCCTTGGTCTCACTGGTGTAAAGCAAGAGATGTAGGCAGATGGCACATACATTGAAAATACCCTCCAGTCTACTGATGCATCTGCTGTTTTCACACTCTAGCACTACCTATTGAAGCAAATGATCAGTGGAGAGGTCAGAGATCCCTCTCCATGCAGGAGGAAAATAATAGAATTGTTATGTCCCTTCAGTTTACTTTGAATTGTGAGCAGCTGTGTCCCTTTGCATATATTCTGCTCCAAAATCCCCATGGTGGAGGCCATGCTAAAAGACTGTACCCAGGGAGAGGAATCCTGTAGTGCTGGTGATGGTTTGGGCACTCTGGTAATTTCCAGTCAAGTAATGGATGGTTTTCAGGGCATACTCTAGGCTTAAAGGCAGCGTATGAACAAGACTTTCCACGCCTACGCATTTTCATTATTTCCAAACCTAACTGAGTAACAGATAGGGATCTGGTTACAGAAGCCCTTCGCATTAGCACGTGTCAGATTAATTAATGAAACAGCTTAATCTTTCCCTGCGTCCATCCTCCTTTGTGAGACGTGTTCAATAGGTACCCTTGGCCGTCTCCATGTACATTCACATTCCTCCTTGAGTGTCTGTCCTGAAGCCCCTGAAGTCACCTTGAGCTCCTTATCTTGACAAACAGGACAGCATGCTGTAAGACCTTTGCTGCAACAACTTGGACAGGTCAGGACAAGCTGCCGGCAGTGCTGGCTGGAACAAAGTTTATACTGGTCCCACAGTGTCCCACAGTATCTGCATGCTGCAGGGAGGAGGAAAAGAAAAAGTTAACAACCACACTGCCTCATCTGTCCCTCTTGCAGAGGGTTCTCTGTGGCACCAGGGGGCTGCAATCTCTCATGGCTATCTATTCTCTTACAGGTTTTTAATTCCTGCTTTAGCTGGATCTTCTAGAACCTAGTTAATTTTTAAACTTCTGATTTTGACGTAGAAAACTTAGGACAGCTGTCTCCGGAAAATGTGCTCGCAGGTGCTTCCTCTCTAGTTATGATTAGATTATTATATTAGTTATGATTGCTGCCAACAGAAGAAAAAAGATTCGCTGGTGCTAATTAAGCCAGTACACAGGAACATTGCCTGCAGGGGAAGGGGGTGCCATGGGACTTCCTTCCACCTAAAGGCAACGGCTTGTGGAGATGTGGTGTCATTTGCAGTCCTTGTAGAGTCCTTCCACAACATCAGGCAAGTTTTAACTAAAAGCTACAGCCCACTTTAGCTGTACCATCAAGAAGGTGCCTACCCCAGCACTACCCCTCAGCACTTCTGTAGGGATGGCTGTGATGTATCCAGAGTGTGTTCTGTTTCTACACCAAGTCAGGCACCTTGAAGATGTACAGTGTAATTGCAGAGGAGGAATGAGAGGTTATGCTCAAAAATTAACCCACTCAGACCAAAACAGCACTGCTTCCTAAAAAAGGCTAGAGGCAAATTCCATCTATTTGTACCTTTCAACTGAGAGGAAGAAAACAAAACAGGTATTTCATCTGCAGTATCCAATGAATGACCCGAGCCAGAAGACCAGGCCATGTTCTTAATAACTTCAACTAGATGTCACTGAAGTTCTACAGGCTACAGAAACTTCCAAAGCATGAAAATAACTAAGTGCTGTAGAGCTTTATGCAACCATTCTCCTAGTGCCAGGCAGTCTATGCTGATGTTCTGTGAGATTACTGGAGCAGAGAACAGCTGACAGCAGGAGAACTATTTAACACTTCGGTCACTTGGCCAACCACAGTCTGATCAGCACTGTAGGCAAGAAGCAGGTAACAACAGCAGAAGTGCTTGACATACATCTCCATAGCTGCAGATGGCTCATAACAGCAGCTGTTCTACAGGGGATGCTTCCTTTTACTGCTCCAGCTTTAGGGAACTCTGTTGAGTGACCTCCTTTTCTCTCAATTCTGTCTTACGTGTTAAAAGCCAAAGAGTGGATAATCATGAAGAGTGAGGGCACCAAAAGATCCCACTGAGTATGAGGAAGAACTGCACAGACCAGTTTGGCTGCCCCTGTACTGCACACCTCCGTGAAAATGATTGCAGTGGCTTCCCAGTGTCTGCACTTACATTATCTAATCCTACCTGAGATGGTATCTTCATTGGAACAAATGGCGTAACGATCATCAAATACAAACAGCTTCCCCCTGTAGAATCCATCTGGAAACTCTTCCAGGTACTTGTGAATTCCACCTTTTAGCTGGTAAATCTCTCTGCACACTGCCTGTTTAAAGCATATTAGCAGAAAAGGTGAAGGAGACAGCAGCAGTGGTGGTATCTCGGAGTTCCCAAAGAAAATGCTGTGAACACCAGAGGTCATCAAAAAGCAGCAGCTTCTCAGGGACCTAAGATGGCATCCAGAATTCTAGGCAGTGCCACCAGGGGTTACTGGGCAGCTCCACAATGCGGTCTTGTTGACGTGAACCCAAGTGTGTGTTTAATGTCACAGCCAAAAAAAGGCTGGTAACTTCCTCATCTGAGAAAGGCTTGCTGCATTACAGATCAAACGCCTTTGAACTTCTGTGACCTGCTGCAGAATAACTGTTTTTATGTAGTGAGCTGTTAGCAGGAGCAGAATTTCTTAGGGTTCACATTGGTGCAGCAGAGAGAAAAAAAAAAAAATCAAAGTTTACATCTCTGGAGAACATATATGTGTGCTGTCCCCTTGCACCTTGAGGGAAGGATCCAGGAGAAGAGTGGGATGAAAAGCACAATTAGAACAATGCAGTGTGCTAGATTTAATTCCACAACACTGGGAAAGCACTGACTGGCTGATTTTCACTGCTCTGGGATGCTCAAGCTGTGAAGTAATGACCACAGAGCGTAACCTAGACAGAGCTCATGAAAGCACTGCAGAAGGCTCTCAAGTCCTCCTACAACACTGCTACAATGGGCAGGGGAGACTTAAAAATACCTCTTCTCAGCAAATTGGTTATTATTTTCAAGGAGTAATCACTGCTGTGACACTAGTCCACACAGATCATCCTGAGCTGCATTAAATTACCCATGTTGTTGACAGACAGGATGAGGCAAGCATGCGTCAGACACTTATCTGCCCACCTGCTCATTGAGCAGTTTGTGCTCAGTTAGAATTTACCAGCATAAGAAAAGACAGCTGCTCTTAAAGCAGTTTCACCTCCCACACACTTCTGCCCTCAGAATGACATCTCACCTTGCTCCGTAGGTAAGCAGAGCCTCTTTCACAACGAATCCCTCCTGTGCAGTACATCAGGACACGCTTGTCTTTAAAAAGCTCCAGGTTTTCATCTACATAGCTGGGAAAATAGCTGAACTTCCTGATATCTGGAGCCAGACAACCTTGGAAATGTCCCTGCAATAACAACAGATGGCCATGCAACTGGTTATAAGCAGTTGTACATTATAAGGTCTGTGCCTAGAACCAGAGGAAGTAACAAACCTTCGGGCCAGAACACCCAGCCCACTGCAGCTGCCTTAGGCAGTTCCTCAGCTGCATTTATACATCAAAATACCTGCTAAAATCTGTAAGAGGATTCTGGACACAGCATGTCTCCTCATTCAAACAGAGGCAGCTAAGCAGAACAGAACTGTCAGAAAAAGGATGATCCACAACAGTGCAGAAAGGCTGATGGGAATGACAGCAGGATGCCCCATTCTTTTTGACACATGGGACAAGGCAAAAATGCTGGAAAACATCCTTACAAATTAAGCTACTTTCACTTCAAACTATATGGTATTCACTGCTAATGTTGTGTGGACCACTTTGTCTTCTTGCTGCCCCAAGCTGTACAAACATTTAGTCAGACAGGCTCCATGCTGAGTCACTGAGCAACTCCTCTGCTGCTTGTGTCCAATATTCATTTAACTGCACCCTGTGTGTATTACAGTCAGTAATGGAATATGGAATATCTTCTTCCAGTAAGGTTACACCCTCACAATGTGAAATGCTTCCCCTCAGCACCTGTAACACACTGCAAGAAGCAGGCAAACAAGACTTACTATTTTACTTTCATAGAAGTTCCTACAGTCCAGCAAGATGGTATCGCTTTGTCCTTCATTGGCCTGAGACAAATACTGTTCTACTTCTCTATGAAACTCCTGAGGGGATAAATGGATTCCTTTAAGCAAAAAAGAAAAAACAGAAAGGGGAAAAAAAAATTAAGATAAAGAAGTGAGAAGTGGAATTACAAAACAACGTTTCGTATGATCTTGCTGATCCAGATCATCCTCAGATTTCAAAATGAAAATTATATGGGATGGTTCACAGACTTTCCACCCCAGCTCAACTAGTCAGCTTTATCCATGCTGGGCTTCCTACTGGCAAATGAAAGAAACCACAACACTGTTCCACATGACAAAAGCAGCAGCAGACAGGCACCTGTCTCTGTGATCTTTGCTAAGTGCCCCTGGCATCTCTTACACTTGTAAAACAGAGACTGAAAATGTTTCCCTTCTCTCTGCTCATCTCTCATTACATTTGGAGGCACAGGAAGTTACAGAAATGCCTTTTTTTCAATAAAACTCTTCTCTGTTGATAAAAATGGAAAATTTCTATAAGCATGTATTACTTTTGGTACAACTTCAAATTACATAAAGTGTCTCAGTTTTCAGGTTGCTTGGGACTTAGGACTCCCAACCTACTGGGAAACAAAATACCTCCCCCCAGAAAATCCCTTATTAAAAAGTAACCCTACAAGCAATCTGCCAGAGTAATGAAAATCATCTCCAGAAAATGCTGTAAAATAGGAGGGGGGTGGAAAAAAAAAATTTAAAAATCCAAACATACATCACACAAACTACCAAAAAAGGGAAAAAAATAAACTTCTGCCAAAACAACAAAAAGATGCTGTAGAAATTTAGCACACTCAAAGCCTCTTGGTGGAAAAACAACCCCAAAACTGCTGTTCATTGCGATTCTCTGTGTGCCTGCTTACCACCTACTTAAGTGTCCTCATAGCAGATGCATAGCCTGGAACATCTTACCAGGCAGAATCCATACTAACCAGCTACAGGTAGCAGAAAACAAGCACAGCCTGTGTTAGGGGAGTGGCATGAACCTGATGCAGAACTTGGTTCTGCTTTAGTGTGAAAGGCAGGAGTGTAGCTGTTAACTTCAACACAAGAAAAGCCAAGTCAGCAGTCCCTAACATAGGAACATGTGCAGCAGGATTCTGGCATTTTCTTAAAAGGAAAAAAAAGCTCTCAGCATCCACAGCATCAGAATCCACTGGGTGTACAAGAGGACTCCATGGAAAGCTCTTCTTATACAGCTTGATTCTTACTGCGAGCTACACAAAGGAAGAGCACTGGAGCTCTCTATTTGGTATCACTTCTGAGCAGTTTTAAGCACTTAGAACAAATATGAAGACATTAATCTATTGAAATATCTTTCCTAACCACCATACGTAGTTTCTCTGTACATCTGCCTTTAGCAGGTGTCCAAAGACTTAGTCCCTGACTAAAGCACAAGGTATGTCCCTACCCAAAAACAAGGTAACTGCTTGATGTCATTTGAGCTCCCACAGAAGAAAGTTAGTTCTAAAGTGTTTTTGAGGCAGCTAAACACTTTGTAAACCAAAACCTGAGCCAGGAAATTCCCTGCACCAGTAATTTTTGGTACCAGTAAGAAATAAATTCCTGTATCTACTTCTTCTGTGTCCTGGCCACTGTGGAGAGGGAAATGTTTTTGATGAAGGTACTTTTTTCTTCACTCACCTCCCACTTGGGTGAGAGGCTTTATCTGTCCTTAAATCAACTTACCAGATTCTTTATAAGATACTATCTTTGGATCAATGCCCATAGGTACAATTTCTTTGAATACTCCAACTCGAAGGTCTGGGAAACAGTGAGCTCCTCCTGTGCTGCTCTACGAAATTAAACACAAAACCAATCAACCAACATTTGCCAGGTGTCAAGATTAAAATTACCCACTCCCTTTCATTTCTACAACTCCCTAGAATATGGAAATGTCTCAGTAGCTGAGGGAAAGAAATGTCTCTCCTGCCAGAGATCCACAGTCTAAATCCTGAGGTTTAGGCAGTGGAGCCCTCCTGCAAGCTGTCAGACAGGGCTCTTAGACCCAGTGACTACTCTGCAGGTGAGACAGGCACCATTTGGAATGAGGTGTGGAGTCATCAAGGAGTGGGAAGGAGAACAGATCTTGTTCAGAAACAATGACCAGCACCTATCATGAGAAAGCCAAGGCCCCTACTAAGGATGTTGACCCTGACAGAAGAATAAAATAACATCCTTCAGTAACGAATCATGGTGACACAGCTGGGCCATGCAGTTCTCTCTGGCCCCTCTGACACAAGCACAGCAAGGCCTCCACTCATGACATGTGTGATGGGAACTACAGCAGTTCATGGGCATGAAAGAGACATATGGGAGGTCAGCCAGGATTAAGATTTGTTAGCAGTGGAGTGTAACAGCCCCCATTCCTGCAAACTCATGCACAGGACTTCCCCTTTGGCAGTCTTGGCAAACCCTTTTTGGTAAGCAGCTCCACAGCAGCTGACAGGAAGAGAGAATTTCTGCAGGGCTGAGAAGTGATGGTGCCCGCGGGGGGAGCATCAGTCTGTAGCAGGACCCCAACTCACCCCTCAAACTGAGAGATGCTCTAAGAGATGCTCTATTTGGTTTTGGGCCCCTCTTTAAAAGGAGGACATTGAGGGGCTGAAGCATGTCCAGAGAAGGGCAATGGAGCTGGGGAAGGGTCTGGAGCACAAGCCTTATGAGGAGTGGCTGAGGGAACTGGGGGTGTTCCCCCTGGAGAAAAGGAGGCTGAGGGGAGACCTTCTCACTCTCTACAACTCCCTGAAAGGATGTTGGAGCAGGGTGGGGTCGGTCACTTCCCCCAAGAAACAACTGATAGGACAAGAGGAAAGGGCCTCAAGTTGTGCCGGGGGGGGTTATTTTAGAAACTGGGAACAATTTCTTCCCCAGAAGGGTTGTTAGACCCTGGCACAGACTGGTCAGGGCAGTGGTGGAGAGATCATCCCTGGAAACGATTTAGAAGCCATGTAGATGTGGTGCTGAGAGCTGCAAACATGACTTAGGTACTATCAAGCATATAAACACTCAAGCAGAAGTGCAGTGCTGTGCAACACTGTCCCAGCCATCAAAGAAGCCAGTCTTCAGCAACTACAGTGGCCATGGAACATTTACATAGCTCCAAGCACCATCTTCACTCCTCTGTGTCCACGTCTTGGCACAGGGACCTAAAACTCCCACTTACTTGGGTACACAGTATGAAGAGAACCGTGACACACAAAATACCATCATGTACTAATGCATGCATCTTGATGCCCAAAGAGATCATGCAGGGTTGGAGGTTTTGCCAAGGCCAAGGTAAAATTCCATCTTTGTTTTGTTTTTGCATCTACACAAGGCTGTAACTAACAGGTCACATTTACTCTTGCAATTCAGCCCAGCACAACAGACAGATAAAATGCTAAGAATGAATCAGCACTGCATCTCTACATGGGATCTGAGTTTCTTAAGTTTCAGTAACTCCTTTGATCTAGTTATTTATGGGGAAAAAATAGCATGTCCTGCAAATAAAACTGCATAGAAAAGAGAAATGCTATAAAAGCAGCAGCTTTTCTTCCTCACAAAGAAACCAGTACCTACAGTGCTGGGGCAGCAAAAGCCCACCAGAATGCCATGCAGTGCCAGCTACAGCTGCCATCACCATCTGAAGAGAGCAATCAGCCCATATGATCAAGCAGAATTGAGCACCTCACTCTCCCTTCAGTCAGGAGGGAGAAACTCCTTGACTCTGCCTGTGTATTTTCTCTGAAGACAGTGCACCCACATGGAAGCCAAAGCCTCCATGAGCCTAAACCAGTAGGCTTCTAGGCAAGGATCCTGTATCAAGGTTAAGTGGGGAGTGAGGGAATACTCTGCTTGAGCAAGTGTACGTTGTGATGAGGTTATGAACCCTTGGCTGAGATCAGTGCTGTGAAAGCAGAACTGCTACAGAAGAAGTAATACTAGAAAGAAGCTGTGTGTTTATTTCTCAAAAATTAAATGTCCTGTATTAACAAAGTCTACATAGACATTATTTTTTCATACCTTGAAATCCTCTTGACACAAAACATCTTTGAAGAGAGGCTGAGAAAGCATAACTTCCATGTAGAGATTGGTAGCTACTTTGCTTCCACCAACTGTCCCATTAATCCCTTCTGAAGCAACTCGTACCTAGAAGGCAAGAGGGGAAGCTGGGAGTAATGCTCACCAACAGCAAAACAGATCATGGTGAAATCAGCAAAATATGACAGGGTGACAAAAGGCAGACACAGAATTATGTTCAGAAAAGAGACTACTGAGGAAGGAAGAAAAAGATGGTTCTAATGAAGTTGCACATAAAGAAGACAGTAAATAAAATAGGACTAAAACCGCAGCAATCACCTTTAAGCCATTTCAAACTAATAACATCAAGACAGTCAGAAAAGTTTGTGCAATAAACCGAGCAATGCTAACTGGCTGACAGGCAAATCCTGCAGTCACCATTAAAATTCCCACTGGAAGTCTGCCTCAGAAGAGTGGGAGTTGTGCCCAACGATTCACACAGCTAAAAGGAAGATGTGAATATGCACAATAATGCAAGTAATACTAAATTTCAGTGTGAGTCATTTCATCTCCAGCACTGTTGAATGAACAAAAACTCTAACGCGGTGGGCAAAAAAAATAAGACTGAACATAACAGGCAAGGAAAAAAACAACTGCTTGAGAAAGCAAATTATGTAACTGTTTTGGAGACGAAAAAATAAATGAGAAAAATACCAACCACCGGACAAGAAAGCTAAGCAACAAAAGAAGTGAATGTGTCAGGACATTTCACTCCAGACCTGTGCTGGTGTAGAACAGGGAAGCTGCCTACCATTGGCAGAGAAAAAGAAGCTACTTAGGAAGAAGAGGTTGTAGTGAGGTGGGTGTTGGCCTCTTCTCTCAAGTAAATAACAAAAGGACTAAAGGAAATGGCCTGAAGTTGCACCAGGGGAAGTTCAGATTAGGTATTTGGAAAAATTTCTTTCATGAAAGAGTGGTCATGCACTGGAACAGGCTGCCCAGGGAGGTGGCTGTGTCACCCCAGAGGTATTCAGAAAACATCCAGACATGGCACTGCAGGACATGCTCTACTGGGCATGGTGGGGTTTTTTTTCTGGGTTAACAGTTGGACTCGGTGATCTTGGAGGTCTTTTCCAACCATGATGATTCTGTGCTTCTGTGAAAGACAAACATAGTTTCCTGCTCTGAGCTGCCCTCTTGAAATATTATTCTCCCCACAGATAGCTCCGGAACATCAGCTTTGTAAGGCTGAAATTCAGCTGGCCCACAGAGGCCAGCTGGATGAGCTCAATCAGCTCCTTGGTCTAGTCTGCCAGGAATGAAAGGAACAAAGGCTCTATGCAGGGATGAGCACTGCTGTCCTATGGGGTGATCTAAGGTGTCAGTTGCTCTCACCTCATTTGACACTGGAATGGATTACAGCCTGGTGTAGTCATTCTGACTGAAGACCACTGCACAGATTACAGCAACACATTTAAAGTTAACTGGAGAAAGCCCAGACCCGTGCATGTGAATATCCTTTCTGTTTCACAGTAGGAGCAACAAAAGGACTTGTTTTCCTACAAAACCCCCCACCAATCTGCCCCAGTTTGAATGATGGAAATGGGGTAGCCCTTGCAAGGACAGCGTCCGCACAGCGTGCTGTGTGTGGATCAGAGGCCTGCTCAATGCTGCACAGCTCGGGGCTCCCAGAATTGAAAGGGATGTAAGATTATCTGTATTACTTTCTTTTTCTTTGTAGTCTTAGCCCTTAAATAGCATTTTAAATTACTCTTTACAGAATCTGAGTGCTGGCCTTATGGGGATCGTAACAGACTAGCACCTTCCAGTGCAAAACACCTGGTTCTCCACGTGTCCCATCATCCTGCACTAAGCAAATAAGGTATTTTTTTTGTTAAGAATACAACCATTGCTTAACACCTTACCTTACCAGTGAGCTGCAGATGCTGACACAGAGCCTTTTGCCAAGCACAGAGTTTCTCTGGATCCTTCACCTCACAGTAACAGTAATACAGAAGTACTTCTCCCACCTTGCTGTCCATAGCATGGCAAAGATGAACAGACAGGAACAGGATGTTAGGGTTTAAAGCACAAAAATATACAATCAGCAGTAACCACTCAAAAAGCAGATAATTTTCTTCTTGTAGACGTAGGAAGTACAGCAACAAAGTTCGGAGGGATTAGCACTGCTGGGTTTCATTTATTTAGAAGAAAAAGAATATGAATGAAAAAAAGCTCCTGCATTGCTGGTTCTCAGGACTCATTACAAAATGAACTCATCTGTGCTACATGTAGTGGCCTACGTGTGCTCTGCTCAAGTTTCTCCCAACACACAGGACACAAGAACTGATGTTTTCTGTGCACGTAAGTGTCCCGTTAAACTCCTACTTTGACAAGCTTGCACACTGAAAATTCAAGTGCTTGAGCTATCTAAATTTAACAAGCCAAGTTTTTCAGTGAGTTTGCAGGTGCCTGCATTCTGAGCAGCACAAGCCAAACTCTCTCACAATCAGAAACATTTTCATGAACCTACTAATTAATAACTAACAAGCTCTTAAGGAGGAGCTGGAGGCCACTGTACAGCGAGAAAACTATGATATGGTTGCCATCACAGAAATGTGGTGGGAAGACTTGCACAACTGGAGTGCTGCAATTGATGGCTACCGTTTCAGAAGGGAGAGGCAAGGAAGGAGAGGTGGTTGGGTGGCCCTCTATGTTAGGGATAGATTTGAATGCCTAGACCTTAATGGTGTGAATGACAGTGTTGTGTGCTTAAGGGTAAGAATCAAGGCAAATAAGGCAGACATCATGGTGGGAGTTTGTTATAGACCCCCCCAACCAGGATGTAGAGGCTGATGAAATATTCTATAAGCAGCTGGCACAGGTCTCACAATTGCCAGCCCTTGTTCTCATGGGGAACTTCAACTTCCCAGATATCTACTGGAAATAAAACACAGCGGAGAGGGAACAGTCCTGGAGGTCCCTGGAGTGTGTGGAAGACAACTTCCTAACACAGCTGGTGAGGGGGCCAACTAGGGAAAGTGCCCTGCGGGACCTGCTATTTTCTAACAGAGAAGTTGTGGGAGATGTAAAGGTTGGAGGTCATCTTGGGTAGAGTGATCATGAAATGACAGGGTTCTCAATTCTTGGAGAAGCAAGGCAGGGAGGCAGCAGAAGTGCCACCTTGGACTTCCAAAGGGCAGACTTCGGCCTGCTTCAGAGCATGGTTGAGAGTGTCCCTTGGGAGAGTCCTGAAGGGCAAAGGAGCACAGGAAAGCTGGTCATACTTCAAGGAGGAACTCTTAAAGGCAGAGGAGAAGGCCATCCCCAGGACCCAAAAGATGAGCTGATTGAGAAAAAGACCAGCCTGGCTAAACAGAGAGCTTTGGCTGGACCTCAGGAACAAAAGGAAGGTTTACAGCCTTTGGAAAAGGGGGTTGGCAACCTATGAGTAGTACCAAGATGTAGTGAAGCTATGCAGGGGGGAAGTTAGAAGGGCCAAGGCTCAAGCAGAACTCAACTTGGCCACTGCAGTTAAAGATGACAAGAAGAGGTTTTTTTCAGTATATCAATAGAAAAAGGAAGACTGGGGAAAATGTCAGCCCACTGATGAATGAGATGGGCGCCCTGGTGGTGGAAGACAAAGAGAAGGTGGAGTTATTGATGCCTTCTTTGTTTCAGTCTTCACTGCTAAAGTCATTCATCATGAATCCCAGACCTTGGAGGCAAAGGGAAAGGTCTGGAGAGGAAGACTTTCCCTCAGTAGAGCAGGACCAGCTTAGACACCACTTGGCCAAAATGGACATCCATAAGCCCATGGGCCCTGTGGGCAACGGACCATTTTTCCTTCTCCCCCCACATAAGATTAGGCAGAATGCCTTTCAAGCCAGCGAAGTGCCTTTTGCTGATTTAGCCAAGGACAAACTGAAACAGACTTGGCAGAAATACAGATAGCAGGCTGCCTCTGAAAGGCTGGGCACCTGGCCACGAGTTGAACAGAAAACGTTATCAAAAAGGAGGTGGGCTGTGCCAGTGAACCAGAGAACTTTCCTTCGTCTGCTGGACACGGTGATCAGCTAAGCTGCCCGCAAGTACTGCAGCCGCTCCACACAGGGGGGCCTGTGCTCGCCCGTGGGGGATCGCTGCTTGCCTGTTTGTGGGGAGTCGCTGACCGGAGCCCTGCCTGCCTGCCTGCCTGCCCTGCCTGCCTGTCCTGCCTGCCTGTTGCCTGCTGAAGGGGTCAACCTGTCGCGGGGTCGCCCCGCCACCGAGTCGCCAGGACGCTGGTCACATCATTGCTGCGGAAGGAGGGTAACACGCATGCACATACACACGCACAGCCACACACACATCTCTACCGGGCTGAACTCCTACTCTTCTCCTCCATTAATCCTACACCTCTCTCGCGGGGAGTGCACTTACTAATACCATAGAACCCTGATTTTCCTTTCTGATATATGCCTAGATTACCTTCCCTGAAGCTTGGTCCCTCAATTTGTGTTAACCCTTAATAAACCAATTAATTTGTAAGTTAAACATCAGTATCAGTAACAATTTGTGAGCGTGATGAGGGAGCATTCCCATCTACACTCTAAGATACTGTCCCACAGCGGCCACGCGTGCGGTCTCATTCCCAAACCTCTCCGTTGGGGGGGGGCAGTCACGGAAGCATCCTGACAGCCGGTAGCGTTTGATATCGGCCCACGACAGGCCCCGATGGGATGCACCTGCGAATGCTGAGAGCTGGCAGACGTTATTGCTGGACCACTCTCCATCATCTTTGAAAGGTCATGGAGAGCAGAAGAGGTGCCTGAGGACTGGAGGAAGGCAAATATCACTCCAGTCTTCAAAAAGGGCAAGGAGGAGGACCCAGGGAACTACAGGCCAGTTAGTCTCACCTCTGTCCCTGGGAAGGTGATGGAGTGACTCGTTTTGGGCATCATCTCTAAACATGCTAGAGAACAGGAAGTTATTGGGAGCGGTCAACATGGATTTACCAAGGGCAAATCATGCTTGACCAATCTGCTAGCCTTCTGTGATGACATAACTGGTTGGCTGGATGAGAAGAGAGCAGCAGATGCCATCTACCTTGACTTCAGCAAGGCTTTTGACAGTCTCCCATAACATCCTCATTAGGAAACTCAGGAAGAGTGGGCTTGATGAGCAGACAGTGAGGTACATTGAGAGTTGGCTGTGTGACAGAACTCAGAGGGTTGTGATTGATGGAGCAGCATCGAGTTGGAGGCCTGTAACCAGCGGTGTCCTCCAGGGGTCAATACTCAGTCTAGTCTTGTTCAACATATTTATCAATTACCTGGACAGGGGGACAGAGTGTATCCTCAGCAAGTTCACTGATGATACCAAACTGGGAGGGGTGGTGACACTCCTGAGGGCTGTGCTGCCATCCACCATGACCAGGACAGGCTGGAGAGCTGGGCAGAGAAGAACCTAATGAGGTTCAATAAGGGTAAGTGTAGGGTCCTGCACCTGGGGAGGAAGAACCGTATGCACCAATATAGGTTAGGGGTGGACCTGCTGGAAAGCAGTTCTGAGGAGAAGGATCTGGGAGTCCTGGTAGACAGTAAATGATCCATGAGGCTGCAATGTGCCCTTGCTGCCAAGAGGGCCAAAGGAATCCTGGGTTTCATAAGGAAGAGTATGGCCAGTAGGTCGAGACAGGTCATTCTCCCCCTCTACTCTGCCTATGTGGCCTGGTGAGGCCACATAGAATCGTAGAATCACAGAATATGCTGAGTTGGAAGGGACCCATCAGGATCATCGAGTCCAACTCCTGTCCCTGTGTGGGGCACCCCAAGAATCACACCATGTGCCTGAGAGCATCATCCAAATGCTTCTTGAACTCAGTCAGGTTTGGTGCTGTGACCACTTCCCTGGGGAGCTTGTTCCAGTGCTCAACCACCCTCTGGGTGAAAAACCTTTTCCTGATATCTAACCTAAACCTCCCTGGATTCAGCTTCTTGCCATTTCCCTAAGTCCTGTCATTGGTCATCTGGAATACTACATCCAGTTCTGGGCTTCCCAGTTCTAGAGAGATGGGGAATTACTAGGGGGAGTCCAGTGGAGGGCAACAAAGATGATTTGGGGATTGGAGAATCTCCCTTATGAGGAAAGGCTGAGAGAGCTGGGACTGTTCAGCCTGGAGAAGAGAAGGCTGAGAGGAGGCTGTATTAATGCCTCTAAGTATCTACAGGGTGGGTGCCAGGAGGATGGAGCCAGACTCTTCTCATAAGTTCCCAGTGACAGGACAAGGGGCAATGGGCACAAGCTGGAATATGGGAAGTTCCATTTAAATATGAGGAAAAACTTCTTTACAGTGAGGGTGACAGAGCATTGGGACAGGCTGCTCAGGGAGGTTGTGGAGTCTCCTTCTCTGGAGATATTCAAAACCTGCTCAGATGCAGCCCTGAGTGATGTGCTCCAGGCAATCCTGCTTGGCAGGGGAGTTAGACTGGAGGGTCTCTAGAGGTCCCTTCCAACTCTGACAACTCCATGACTCTGTGAAGGTACTCAAACAAGCAGAGAAAAGGGACCTGCACAGAGCATAGTCTACTGTTCTCTTTTCTGTTACAGTCCTTTCTTACTTACAGATATAAGCTGTTGAGTTACACCTGTACAGGCCTGCTTAGCAACGAGGGATGATAAATCTCTGATAGTTTGATCCTCACAAGTTCCTACCTTTACCATAAAAAGAATATGCTGTGTATCTACTTCTTTATCAGCACAGCAGTAATCTGCATGATTTCTACACGTGTGAAAGGAATTCAAATAAGCAAAGTGACTCCTGGAGGGTACCTAAACCTGTGGATATAAAGAAGTAGTTCAGGAAAGTCTCCAAAGCATCTGAAGATCTAAAGGAACATCAGGAAAGACTCTTTCTATATCTTAAAGTGTCACTTGACTGAACTTCCTGAAAAGAAAAATCTGGCAAAAGCATAAGCAGCCGAACAACCTGCTCCTGGCCTAGTCTGCTGAAGGACTTTCTTACCTTGTCAGGTCATCATAGCTTATGTGGCTCGTGTCTGGCAGCGTACCGGAGATTTCAGGACTGTTACCAACGAGCCCATCGCCGTTGCCCACCACAGCCGGGCCGCTCGAGGGGGTCTGTTCAGCAGCTGTCTGCTTTCCAGGCGGCACTGCCTGCTGCCCGGCGTCGGCCTGCCTGGCCTGGCGCCCGATGTCTCCGCCGTGCTTCAGGGCCACATGTTTATGAATGCTGGCGAGCTCCTCGAAGGCCTGCCGGCAGCACCGCCACCGCACGCCTTCTCCGCCGGCGGGGCCGCGGGCTACGGCCGGCACTTCCTTGGCTTTGACGAAGAGGGAAAAGGCCTGAAAGGCACCACAACCGTCGCCCGTTACCAGCGCTGCCGCCGGAGACACCCACAACACCCCCCATGGGCCGGCGGACCGCTCCCCAGCGCCGCCACGGCCCCGCAGCGAGCCCGCCCGGGGAAAGGCCGCCCCTCCCCGCCCCGAAGGCGGCTGCTCCCTCCACGGACCTCAAGACCCGGCTGCCCGGCACCGACCCACCTTCCTCTGGGCCAAAGCGCGCTGCTTCCTGGCGGCGACCACCTCGGCCGCGGCACTGCCCCTCGGCGACCCCGGGCCGGTCGGCGTGGCCTCACCCGGCGCCATCTCCGCCTGAGGCGGCAGGGAGGAGCGTGGCTTCATCACCCGGGACCCGCCCACTTTCTTCTTCGCGCCAGTCCCTCCCGGCCCGGAAGTCCTCCGGGCCGGCGCGCACTTCATAGAGCGGCGGGCAGAGAGGCGCCTCGCCGCGCGCCCTTCTTGCCGGAAGCAGAGGCGCGGCGGGCCGGAAGCGGTCGGGCGAAGGACCGCGCTCTTCTCTGGTCCGCGCGAGGCGTCCCGGCGCTCTCCTTACGATCTCCGCCATGTCGCGGCGGCGGCACAGCGACGACAGCGACGGTGAGCGCCGAGGCAGCCCTCCCGCCGCGCTTCCCCCGTACTCCCCGCGCGCCACCTGAGGGGGGGGGCGGGGGGAGGTGCGGCGGGTCGGGCCGCCGCGCCGCGGGAGGGGGATTGGGGTGTGAGGGAGGGCGGCCGGCGTTCTTCGGCGGTAACGATGTGTGTGCTTGGTGTGTTGGAGCAGGGCAGCCCCACAAGAGGCGGAGGACGTCCGAACCGTCGGAGATCGAGGAGAGGCTCGAGTCACTCATCTGCAGGGTTGGAGAGAAGGTAGGCGGGCCGGGGCCCGGCTGACTGCAGGTCCTGGCAGGGTTTGAAGCTAATAGAAAGCGGGCTGAAAAGATAAGGACAAAAACGGGGTGCACTGCAAAACAAACCGCGAAGGTGTTTCGTGCTGCGTCGTTAATCAAGGCTCACTGGCCTTACCAAGCTGTCCATGGGGCCGTGTGACATCTTGCATCCCAGGGGAGCACTGAGCTTCTGTGCGGGGAAGGTGAGTCATCGGGTGCAGTTCTGAGGAGTACCTGCTCCTTCTCTCAGGACAGGGAGAGCAGTTCTGTACTGCTAAGGGAACGGAATCCTTGCTTCGAAGAAGGCGGTACCATAAAAGGATTCTCTCACCCAACTTCTCTGTCTTCCACATGAGGGTCAGGGACTGGTTCATATTGCTTGGTTGGTGATGAAACTTTTTTTTTTTAAATTTTAGAGTAATTCGTCTTTGGAGAGCAACTTGGAGGGCCTAGCTGGTGTTTTGGAAGCTGATCTGCCAAACTACAAAAGCAAGATACTAAGAATACTATGTACTGTGTATGTATACGGGAGATCTGGGAGGTGCTTTCTTCTCTGTGCATAATTATAAGTGGTTTAGGCAGTTTAAATGCCAAGGATGAGAGCAGTGTTATAGTGTAGAGTTTGTTTTATTACAAACACAACAGAGGAATAAGCTTATGGTGCTCTAGGTGTAATTCAAACCCCTTTACATTGCTTTAACTTGAAATGTGTACAATGGCTCAAAACAGATAAGAGAACCCTCAGAGCTGCTCTTCAGTAGCCATGAGAACACACTTAGGCTGGGCAATATCTGGTTTCCTTGTGAAAGACTGCAGAGCACCAAAGGCATTGGCTGCCAACACTTCCTGAGTCTTACCTGTGCTGTTTTCTTGGTGCCTGTTCCTACTCTCTGGCAATGGGAGGCTTGTGTCACTAGAGGAGGGGAGCTGGGAACATGAGGAGCTGAAAGCAGGCGCTCTTGGGTGGCAGGCAAAGTGCCTTGTTAGCAAAGTGCAGGAGCAGAGGTGCCCTGTGTCAGGGTCACTGCAGGGTATCTGGGGGAGGGGCTACAGGAGGAGGTAAGCCTGAGGAGGGAGAGTGTTCCAACCCTATGCTATGCTATGGTTTTGTACATACTTTGACCCTGTTTTGTAGCAATATTTGTTAATATAAGGCAAATAGAGTATATTTTTCCCTGTAGCAGTAAAGACACTTCTGAAAGTAGAGGGATAGCTTACAGGCATATGAAAACTCTTGGAAAAAATTATTTACAGCAGGACCTGGCCTTCCTTATGCTGTGCTTAAAAACAGTTACTTTGACTTGAGACACTTGGAATCAAAATTAATAGCATTAAATGTGTACACCTCTTATGTAATCATGCTGATGTCATATAATAAAATTATTTCTAAATTTTGAACTTAAAACAGCCCTCTGGAATACTCAGCACTTAGGTACGAATAAAAATCAAATGCCTTAAATGTACTTGAAAGTGCCATCTGCCTTTCTAAATGACTGTAGTTGAAAAAAAGATTGTAAACTATTAACCATGGGATAGAACTGTAAGATCATGCTAGATCTTCTCTTACTTCCTCATGAGACAAGTTTAACCTACAATAAGCAGATTCTAAGATGCTCTGCAGTTGCTGGTTGGCACATGCCAAATAAACAACTAACACCATGTTTCTTTTTCTGTGTCAGTGCACGTCTGTTACCAGAAAAACTTACTGTTTACACGACACTAGTTGGGTTGCTAAATGCCAGGAACTACAATTTTGGTGGGGAATTTGTAGAAGCCATGATTCGTCAGCTTAAAGAATGCCTGAAAGTCAATATGTATAACGAAGCTGTGCATTTAGTAAGTGATTTTTTTTGTTTGTTCCTTTTTACATTTTTCCTCTTCCCTTTTCTCTCCTCCTTTCTCCTCCTTGTTCCAGAAGAGCTGGGCCTTTGTGAGTAATACAGTCTTTGTGGGGGCAAATGAGCAGTGCATTGTAGATATACCAAGAGGAAATGTGGGTTATGGCAGAAGTATTTCCATCCTCAGGGAAGAGAAATAATATTACAGTTGCAATATTGACTTGCAGCTGTGTATTTTCCCAGTGACAAGTTAATTTGCAGTAATCTCTGGTGCTGTCCCCCTACCTATTCCACAGTCAAAAAAGACAGATGAAAGTCATGCCCTTCTTTTGTGTTCAGAGGTGTATGATCTTCTTGGGGCTCCCATGCAAAAACAAACAAACAAAAACCTGAAAAGAAAATGAACAGTCTAGTTCTTAAAAGCTATTTTTGATGGCTGTTACCAGGCCTGTGTTTTCATTCTGCTAAGAAGCGACAAAGATCAAGCAGGCAGTTTTAAGTGCTGTCTGACTTTGAAACCATTTGCTCAGCTCTTGCTGCTTACAGATTTTGCTGCAAAAGGGTATTGGGACTTCAGGGCTTGCTCATGAAAATCTAGATTCTGGTGTTTCAATGTGTTTTGTCAGAAGACTGCTGTGCAACTGGGGGACCTCATTAGAGCTCCAAATGCGCTGTCCGTTGGCTTCAGGTTCCCCTTCTCTGGTCACACTTACCAATGACTTGTGAGAGTAACAGCTAATGCAGTGGCAGTGAAAATCTTTCCTCAGCTCTGTCAAAGACTTTTCAAGTCTGCTCAAAGCAACGAGTATCTGGAAAGTAAGAGTTTGTTACTTTTCACTATTGCAGTTGCTCTTTGAGTACTGAACTGTTTCCTTAGCCAAAATTACTTTCTCAAGACTTCTTCTCAAAGATCTGCCTTCAGAACAAAATAGCTGTGTTGTTTTTTTGGACTGCCTTTTGTGAGTGTGCCCTTAAGAAAAAAGGAACCTTTAAGGAACAAATATACAAAATTTTAATTGCTAGAATTTCAGCCTTTATTGTCTGTTGAGATTACGGTGATACTGGGGGAGCCTGGGTCCTACTAGGGCCTTGATTAAGTCTGAAGGCAGGATACAAATCAGAAGAGAGAGGAGAGGAAAAAAAAAGAGGGCACTGCTTTGCCTCAGATGTTTTCTACTTAAATTCCCGTTTCTGTCAGTCTGAATTTCTTACTAGAGTGCAGCCAAATCGAGGATATATTCCTGCCATGGAGATTTTTTTCTTCTCAGGCAAATAAGGCCATCTGATTCCTAGCACGCCATCAGTCTGTCACATTGCTGAAATCAAAACATGTTGGCAGCTTTTGCATAGTCTGTGTATCATTATGCAGAGAGAGAGTCTGTATTTATGAATAAATAATTACAGAAATTACTTGTGTATAATGGCATACAGATTCATCACTTTTGTTCCTGATGCACATCTGAACTCATGAAGGAATGGATTAATCCATCTTCAGCTTTTTAGTAGCTTTTTCTTTCCACTTCTATAATTTTAGTGATCTGATACCACTTAGAGTAGGAGCACAAGGGTTTTTTTGTCTGTAGTGTCAGTTTGCATTTATTTGAATGCATACTGGAGTTTCCCATCCTGCCTTGGTTAGAAATACTATCCTTGCAATGTTACTGCAGTGGAACATACTGCAGACATTATAATCAATTATCTGCTAGGTAGCACTTACGGTACTTGTTTTCCAGTGTTGAAAGGCAGGTCTGTGCAGTGTACACTATTTCTGCCTTCATTGTACTGAATGAATATTGTGCTTCTATTGTTGGTTTGTTTAGTAATTTAGTAGTATTTATTTGTTCTTGTGAAGTCAGTTTGAAAAATGCTCATTTACAACAATTTCTTGGTCACTTCTAGGTTCGTTTTCTGTCTGATCTTGTGAATTGTCATGTAATAGCTGCACCTTCGATGGTAGCTATGTTTGAGAACTTTGTGAGTGTGACACAGGAGGAAGATGTACCCCAAGTAAGCAAAAGATCTGTGCTGTTATCACATTTTTTCTGTACTTCTGTTTAGAACAGGGAAGTTTTAGAGATGGAGAACTATATGGACCACCATGTACAGTTTCCTTAGCATGAGTAAAAGGAACCTGTGGCAATTAGAAAATACATGCATACAGTAAGAAAGAATGGTCCTTATAATGAAGTAGCTGAAACAAATTAATTTTACTTTGGCAAGTTTTAGTGCCAGGCTTTTTCTGCTCTATCAATAATCTGCAGAAGGACTGTGAAAGTGATATAATTATGTCTGCTTGTCAAGGTTCAAGTTAAAAGTGACACATTTCAAACAATAATATATTTTTTTCATGGCTTGCAAATCCAGTCCTTAACTGCTGGCCTTTACATACTCCCAAAACAATAGTTTTGCTGATATGTTAAATTAAAATGGCATGTGTGTACAAGATCTTTTGGAGCTTAATTGTATACTTAGATCTCAGTGTATTTCTTTCCTGTAGGTACGATGTGACTGGTATATGTTTGCATTTCTGTCATCTTTGCCTTGGGTTGGAAAGGAGTTATATGAGAAAAAGGATGCTGAAATGGATCGTCTCCTGTCTCAGACAGAAAGCTATTTGAAGTGAGTTGTAACCCATTAAAATACTCTTACTGGTATCTATTCAGGTATGGTTTAATAGCTTTGATTTTTGCTCTCAGAAGTATTCTGAAGTTTTGGGTCTGAACCATTGTGTGGAGGGAAAAACACCTTAAAATAGAATAGGTGGAGAGATTTTTTGAATTTGAGGGGTTTTTATTGTCCTCTCAAGTTCTAGGTTATGTTGAAGGTCTTGTTCTGCTCGTGCTGGAGCAGCTGCTGTTCGGAGTGTGTTGTGAATACTGATAGGTGGTTGTGTGAGTGCTCTGCAGTGTGACTACTTTCAGTCTAGGTGTGCTTCAAGGTAACATCGTTGTCAAGGTAATAGAGGTGTTCTAACTAATCACAAACCTGGTTTTTATATACTGTGGCCTTCGTCAGCAATAGTACACTTCAGTATACAGTAGCAGTACACTCACAATGAGGGAAGAGTTGCTGCTCTTATTTAGTGTTTAAAAGGTCAGGTTTTCTTTCCTGTCTAAACAGACGCCGCCAGAAGATCCATGTACCCATGCTACAAGTTTGGACTGCTGATAAGCCACATCCACAAGAAGAGGTGAGTGGATTTTGTGTTGTATTCTTTCAGAAAGTTTGAAAATTTTTTCAATTTTAGCATGAAATAAAAAGGCACCTCTAAAAGTATTAATGCTTTGAATTGTCTCCTGTTTGTCATTAACAAGTTCTAAGTGATAAATTATCTTTTAAGTCCTGGGCCTAAACATAAGGTTGTATGGGGTGAATAGAAGAGTTTTGTGGTTTGATGACAGGCCCGTGAAGAAATGTTGTGAAGTGAGGAATGGCTGTAAATTATAGTGCTTATTTGGAAATTGCAGGTACAGGGTTTAATGCTAAAAAGACCTTTGGAAAAGCAGAATTTAACTCCTTACTTATTCCTTAATGTTTTACCTCTGCAAGAAGGAAACCTTTGTGGTGGCTTTGCTTTCTCAACTCTAGGAAGTGCTAAACAAGTATGTAAAAACTGTATGCAACAGTTACTGTGCCATCTTTCACAATTAAGCCAAAAATACTCTAGTGCAGAGATGACATCTGGCTTGTTTGGGGTGGAATTTGCCTTTTCATGTATTCTTGGGGGTTTTTTCTTTTCTGCAAGTTTGAGGACAAACTCAGTTGGAAAGTGAGATCTAAATTGATATTCTGGCCCTCTCTCCTGGTTTTGGCTGGGATAGAGCTGATTTTCTTCTTACTAGCTGGAATAGTGCTGTGTTTTGGATTCAGTATGGGATTTGGTATGAGAAGAATTTCGAGAACACACTGATGTTTTCAGTTGTTGCTAAGTAGAGGATTTTTCAACTTCTCATGCTTTGCTAGTGTGCAAGTGTACAAGCTGGGAGGAAGCACAGCCAGAGCAGCAAAGCCCAACTGGCCACTGGCATATTCCATATCATGAAACATCATAGTCAGTATATAGATTAGGGTGGGCTGGGAAGTCAGGCTCTCTCTCTTCCAGGATTGCCATTTCAGGGTTTCTGTCCTCCAGGATCACTAGCCAGGGACAGGCTGGGCATTGGTCAACAGGTAGTGAGCAGTTGCACTCTATGTCACTTGTTTGTATTTTTTTATTTTATTATTATCATCATAGTCGTTATTATTACTATTCTGTTTTTATCTCAACCTGTCAGTCTTCTTACCTTTCCTGTTCTCTTCCCAGTTCCCTGGGGAGTGAGGGGAGAGTGAGTGAGCTGCTGCCTGCTGGGTCAAACCTCAACACCCTCTTACATTTTGTTCATTGTTCTGATTAAATGACAGTCTTAACAATTGTCTTGATAATCATAATTTGGAGAGTTAGGCTGTCTGATTATGATTGATTTGTCAACGTGAGTATTCTGCCTGACCAATGTCTGAATTTCCTTATTTAATTCAATAGAGGAATGATTAGCAGAGTGCATCTGAGACCACTGAGAGTACTGCAAACATAGCTTTTCAGGTGCTAATTGTTACTGGGTTTGTTCCCACTTTGTAGTGTGATATTTTCAGTAAAGGCACAGCACTTCCATGTAAATACATTTCTTGCATTAGTTATAACTTGAAACTTGTGTTCAGTGAGGCCACAGGGCCCCAGAGTTCTTGGACTGCTTTTAGCAAGAGAGTAATTAAAGCAAGACTATTGCACAGGTGTTTATGCCATCTCAGGGGGAATGCTGGGACTCACAATTGCATTGAAAACCATGGCAAAGGTATTTAATATTTGATGGGATTGCATTTGTCGTGAGTATGCAGTAGCTGGTAGTTTTGATTGCTTTGGGAGCAGTATGGCTGTCCTACTGGAATTGGAATGTCATTCCAATTTGAATGTTGGTATGTCTGTTTTAATACTACCAGTAATCAGTGGCTGAAGTAATAAAGTTCACTGCTGTAGTTTTGCTGGCAGATTCAAAGAACAGTCATGATGCTTGGACTTCTGGGCTGCCTGTTGGTGTTTAAAGACCTGCAAGCAGACACAATGTTGTGTGGAATTAGGAACAGCTCTAGCGTTTAGATATTAGAATCAGCAGTTTAAGAAACACTTTTTTTTTTCTGAATGGAATACAGAATTTAAGAAATACGTATCTGATAGTGCAAGGGAGCTACCAGCTTGGTAACATGATTGAGTGCATCCAATGCTTCTCACCATTTTCCTTCAGTATTTAGACTGCCTTTGGTCCCAGATTCAGAAGCTGAAAAAAGACCGTTGGCAAGAGCGACACATTCTGAGGCCCTACTTGGCTTTTGACAGCATTCTTTGTGAAGCACTGCAGCACAACCTGCCTCCCTTCACTCCTCCACCTCACACTGAAGATTCAGTGTACCCAATGCCAAGGGTTATTTTTCGGATGTTTGACTACACAGATGACCCTGAGGTATGTGAGCACTGTGGGGGATGGTGAGCAGATTTCACAGTTGGATTCTTGGGGCAATATTGGTCAAAAATGTGATGTCCCCTCTCACAGGATAGTGAGTGGTTTGAAGACCAGCAGTTGTGTTTTCGTACTACTGCAGAAATGAACTGGGTGACCAAGTTCCTGTGAGGAGTAGAATTCAGGGCATGAGATGTTGTGATGTTTTCATTTAGAATGACAGTGTTGATTGAATCCTCTAATGTCTCTTGTAAAACTATATTCACAGTTAAACTTTCTTTCCATAGAGTTGGTGACTTGAGTATTTTATAATCATATTCTCTAATTTTGTTTTTATTTCTTTTTGTAATGAGTCCTAGTATTCATTTTGTTTTAAACAACAGTCTGAGGTTTGTGTTGGAACTGTATCACACCAGCTTCTCAGTCTGGAAGGATATAGGGCAGCTGAGACCTCACTGTTTTTATGTGCAAGTTGCAGTTTTTTTCCACCTGTAATTGTATATAGGATAGCTTGCTACCTGTAGTGCCACTGCATTAGCAGTGATCTTTCATGAGTCTTAACTCTTTCTTACCAGGGCCCTGTCATGCCTGGCAGCCACTCAGTTGAACGGTTTGTTATAGAAGAGAACCTTCACTGCATCATCAAGTCCCACTGGAAAGAGAGAAAGACTTGGTAGGAAGAGCTTAGCACTGCTGGGCCCTGTCACTTTTTTATAGACTACCATGGCTGTACTGCCATCAGGGGTATGCAGAGTCCTGCACTGGTCAGACAGCTGCTCACAATTAAACATTTCCTAGAACTTTTGATGAAACTCAGTTTACTACATGTAACTATATTAAAACCATTGCCTGGAATACTGTGGGTCTGTAACATCTAGCTATTGGAGAGTCTGTAGGATCCAGTGGGACAGTGACTCGGTCCTTGGGAAGGGAATTCCATGATAACACAGGATGTGCTGCAAAAAATACGCAGGCACACCTTATACTTCATGGCAGCACTGTGTAGAGTGTGCTTGTGTTACGCTTCCTGGAATTTTGAAGCAACTGATGTGTTGGGGCACAGTGAGCTTGAGCTGGTTCATCTGCAGCTGACTGTGCACTGGTGCTAATGAACACGCTTCTGCTTACTACTCTTCCTTGTTGCATTCTTCTGTTTGGGATTACATGGCAGAGCTAATTGAGCTCATGTCTGGGGAGTGATTGCAAGGCCAGCAGCTTTCATTAGTTTGAATTTGGCCATGCCCGGAAATAGGGCACTTTTCTTCATTTCTGTCTGAGCAGTATCTGATGTGGGTAATTGACAACTGGTGTGCCATAGGTAAATTAGCTGTGTCATGCATCCAAATGAAAACCACCCAACTTCATATAATATGCAAAAAATGGGCAGAAACCATGTTTTGGTGATGACATGTGATACAGATTTTTGGTTGCAGTTACTGTGATAGTCTCTGTTAATTATCAGAGGAAAGTAAGGACTAGAGCAAGATACAAGATTTGACAGAGGTAGAGGTAAAATCAAGGAAGTAGCAGTTTGCTTCTAATAATTATAGTTGATGATTAACTGATTAAAAGATGAAGGATTTGAAGCCTGAGAGTTTCTTCTATAACCCATTAGCTTAATTGTGCTTTCAGGTCACTCTGAACATCTGTTGTTTGGGTTTTTTGATTTTCATGAGTTCATGCCAGAATTACGGATCACCATGACTATTTATGCAAAACTGTTTTGTGTAGCAGCATAATGTTCAAGTGCTGTAACTACACAGATAAAATACATAATTACAAATTATAGCTCAGGCAATGCTGGTGTGTTCTTGTGCTGTTTCTGTTGTAAGTGCTCTATGGATTGATGGACAGGTTCTGTATGTATTATCAATTGGTTTGTGCTGCTTTTTTGTGTATTCTTGCCCAGAATTAAGCATTTTCTGTAACTTTGTTACTGTATCTGTACATCATGTTCCTTATATTACATTCTGAATTCAATGTGTCTGTGGTTTTGCAGTGCTGCACAGTTGTTGAGCTATCCAGGAAATAACAAGATCCCCTTGAACTACCACATAGTAGAGGTATGGATTTTATAGATGACCTTTTCAGTAGCTCTGTGATTTCATGAGTACACGTCCCATTTACTTCCATGATAGGTCAAGTAAATTACAGTTTGGGCTGGGGGTCAACTAGAGTGTTGTTGAATTCAACCAATGGCTTTTAAACGAGTGGTTATATACAGTTGAGTGTTAATTCTATGCTTTTTGTTGTCATTTTAACTTGGTGCATGGGAGCTTTGGTCAAGTACCACCATTTTTTAGTAATTTAGTAATTCAGGTTACGGAATTTCTCAAGCTTACAAAGTTTTACATATGATGCTTCTAATGTATCACACAGTTTAAGAAATGGCTACATTTGAGTCACTTTTGGTTTAAAAAGAATTGAAATAAAATACCAGAGGAAAGGGACACAAATGGAAATACAAGAACTCCATTTAAACATAAGAACTTTTTTTACTGCAAAGGTGGTTAAACCTTGGAAGAGTTTGCCCAGAAAAGTTGTGAAGCCTCTATCCTTGGAGAAGTTCAAACCCTAAGAGGACACAGGCTTAAGCAGCTTGCTGTAGGTGACCATGCCTTGTGCAAAGCACTTTTGACTAGGTGATCTCCACTCAGACTCAGCTGTTCTGCATAATTTTATGTTTGGCTCTTGTAAATTATTTTTTTCTATGGGCCCTGGAAAGAACTTGCAGTGAAATAGCCTTGCATTTCCTCTGGGACATCCTTGATATTAGAGAGTTTTAAATAACTAATGTGTATCAGAAGAGCAGCATAGTTTTTCTTTTGCTGCTGCCTTTCAAGGGTCTGTCTGTTTTCAAGTTGCAGAGCTTTATAAAACTTCATTAATTTCCATCAAAAGTTGAAAGGGATTGAGAGATTTCAGTAACAATGACAACTTGTCATATAAAGGCTTTATAAGGAGGTAACTTTGAGTAGGAATTTCAGAGCTAAATGTAACAAGAAATAATCTTACGTAGAAGGTTTATCTTAATAAAAGTGGGATTGAGAATTCTTCTTGGCACCAAAATGCCAACTTCTCTGAGTACTATAAAGTTACATTGCTTTTGGTCAGCTTCTTTTTGTCTTCTCAACCCAGAACAGAATAATAATTTTTTGCCCTGAAATGGAAATATCTTTATGGTCTCATCTTCAGGTGCTGTATATGGCTACTTGGCTATGTGCTTTAT